>LIEC01007328.1:0-33106 GCA_001925005.1 Drosera capensis
TGTTGCTTTAATTCTGGTGTAGTTGGATTATGTCCAACCTGGAGATTTCAAGTTTCTCGGGCGGAGTCTCTCTGTCTGCAGTGCTGCCATTCATAGATTTCTTCCTGCTTCTGCTAACAGATTGAATATCGTCTGAACCATTGTCTTGGTACTGTGTGGTTATTAGTATCGGCTTTTCTTAATTCATATTCTTCTTCCGGAGCGGACTAGGTGGAGCAATGATATTTGAGCGAAAACGGAGCTCCAGTCAAGGCCTGGTATTGTTGGTGTTCTTTTGCGTGATATGGTTACAAACTGGACTTCCTCTTGATGTGCCGTGAATCTGTTCTCGCTAAATCAGCAGGACCTCCAGAGGCAGAGCACTTAGGAACAACCGAAGCGGATTTGTAGGTGTCTTTGATCATCTCAATGGTTTGTGGATCGAGATGAAATCTGTCTTTAAATGCTTATTTTCCTACCAAACATAAAATTAACATGTATTATGTATTAGTTATCCAATCCCCTTTATCCTGGATACCAAACATTGCCATGGAGTATGGTGGGTGCTGTTTGATTGCAGCGCCATTTCCAGCTGCTGTTATCTCATGAGATTGTCCACAATAATAATTTCTTCTTATGGGAAAGCTTCAGATAGTGGAGGGGCGGGAGTCATTGGAAACAGGGTAAATTTTAAAAGAATTGACACGAACGTTGATGTATCAAATGTTTTCTCAAAGTTAATAACCGCTGTTCTTTGGTGAAACTCATTTGTTTCTTGAACGACTCGCATCTAAATTAATCCTATGCATGAATATAAATATCACAAGGAGTTGATGGATTTATGATTAAAAACTCAATTTTTTATTAATTGAAGGGAAAAAAGAGAAAACAACTTTAGTCTCAATCTTCAAAATCAATAATTTAACCATGAATAAGTTTATTTGTGATAAATCGCAAATTCCTTTTTTACCTATCATAATGTCTAAAATGGAGTCGATATATAGCAACAAATTTATGTCCAGGAAACTGTTGTTTGGCATTGTTGTCAAAACTGGAGAAAACAAAACTAAAAAAAAAAAAATCAATAACGAAATTTAAAATCATTTTTTTAAATTAAAAAATTTATTGTAACAAAAATCTGAAATATATTATACTTTGATGAAACAGCAGATAAAAACAAAAAAATCATTTTTTTGATTTTATATTTTATATTTTTATTTCATCAATTTAAAAATTATAAAATAATTTTTAGTCACTCTTGATCGATGATTAATTAATTAGTCTCTTATGAAATTTGATGATCCTCAATGGATTTAAGATATATCATTGGTCAATGTGACATTATTAGTTTAAAAACATGTCGATTGATATAGTATTAATAGATGTTCACGAAATTATTATTCATTAATTAATTATAAATATATAATGTTAGAAAATAATTAATCATTTATTTTTCATTAGTTAATCATTTGCATGATTATTTCTTTTCCATATGTTTTTATTTTTTCTCTTGACACATGGAAAAGGAAAAATTGGTTGAATCTGATGAATCCTTTTATCAATCAAAATCACGCTAATATGTAATTCAAAGTGGCGAAGAACTGATAATCGAAGAATGAAACATAATCCACCCAATTCTAATTCGTCCACTACAATCAAATTCCCCAAATGAAGAACATAGAACCCTAAAAATTACAGACTAAATTCCCCAATGAAGAACATAGAATCTCAAGATCAAAATCAAATTCCCCAAATGAAGAACATAGAACCCTAAAAATTACAGACTAAATTGGGGAATGTAGTACAGGTTTTTTTTTTTCTTTTTTTCTTTTTTTGATCTAGAGGTGGTGCAAAGAAGCAAGTCTCAGAAAAAGATAAGTACCATTATTAATTCATTTTTTGCATTTGTCTTTTATAAAGCTGTCCTTCAATTCACAGAAGGTTATCGTTTCGATTTGGCAGCAGTCGACTGAGCTGTCACCTGCAGCACACTTGTTTTCCCGCTTGCCCTAGAAATTAATTGTCCTCAGGTTGTGTGACTGACGGCCATTGGTAGGTCACCGAAGGGATTGGGATGGTTGAACAACTAATAATATGATATCGTTGGATTTTTATCCAATAATTTTGATTAATTTGATGATTTAAAGATTTTTTAGTTTTTATTTATGAAATTTTTTTTTAGTTTTTTTAAATAGGATATAGATTTTTCTAATAAATTTTTTTGAATGAAAAAAAAAAAACCATGATCATCTTGAGCGGTTTGGTTTCCCACCCCAAGGCTCAGGTCCCCGAATGCATCTAGACACTGTTCTACCTTTGTGGCAGTTTCGTAAATTTCTCCAACTCCCAAGGTCAAACGACTCTAACAATTCCAGAACATTCTCTCGTGGCCCAGATGAGGCCACGGCACACGCAAGCCCAATATGAAACCACCGCTATCAGTCCACTCTACCCATTTTGCCCACAATCCAACACCACCCATTCACACGAATCACACCATCCTGGTGGCAAATCCCGTAATTAAACCAACTTCCGTGCCCAAATCGAATCCTTCTTCTCCCTCCTATAAATCCGATCAAGTCGCAGGCACCTTTTCATCGAACATCGAAATCACATTTCAGAAGTAGACAAATCGAATCGAATCGAAATTCGAAGCTCGACGAAAATGGCGGAAGAGGGACAAGTGATCGGAGTCCACACGGTGGAGCAGTGGAAGGATCTCTTTGAAAAGGGGAAAGAGTCCAAGAAATTGGTACAATTTATTTCGTCTTGTTTAGTAATTTCATGATTAGGGTTTTGAAAGAGTTGACCTAATGCGTTTTGGTTTCGATTGCGATGCGATTGATTGAGTGATTGTTTGACACGAGATTGTGTACGGTTTTCCGTGGATGATTGATGAAGGTGTGTGTGATTTGATGATAGGTTGTGGTTGACTTCACTGCCTCGTGGTGCGGGCCGTGCCGGGCCATCGCTCCCATACTGGCCGATATCGCGAAGAAGACTCCTCACGTGATCTTTTTGAAGGTCGACGTCGATGAGCTCGGGGTATTGATCTTCGATTCGATTTGGATTAGTTGACTTTGACTTAGTTGCCTTGATCAATTGGTTTTGATGAGAGCTTGTATTTGGATGTGCAGGAAATTGCGGAGGAATATGACATCGAAGCGATGCCGACGTTCCTGTTCATCAAGGACGGAGAGGTGAAGGACAAGGTTGTCGGGGCCAAGAAGGAGGAGCTCGTGGCGACGATAACCAAGCATGCTTGATCATGGAATGGTGAGCATGCTTGATCATGGAAGGGTGTTTGTAGTCGCAGGTTCTTGTCGTGTTGGTTTGGTTTCTTAGGGTTAAATAACTGAGACCATGGCTGTTCCAGATACTCGAAAAGCTTTGCTGTGTATAGCTGATCGGATGATCGGGTGATTCTGACTAGTATGTATTTGTTGGATTGATTCCAGTTTCTATGGTGTATGGGTACTAAATGTTGAAATCATATAAAAGCATGGTGTTTCTTTGTTGGTCTTCCGAGTCCGTTACACTCTTTGCTTCTCGAATTATTAGCTTCATGTATGTGGTGCCACCATTAGAAGTCATTTGCTACATTGTGTGAGCGAGCCTCAAAGCCGATCTTATTAGTTTCCGTTCTGCGAAATGCTACTCTTGTATACAACTCTTGTTGGTCGCCGATTTACGTGAACATATTCAGAAGTCCGTTTATACATGATACGCCAGAAATGCCAGGTTCTTGTAATGGAATATCTTACCAGGGTTGTGAAATGCCAGATTCGTGTAATGGAATACTGCGCAGGGGACTGTATACTTACTGGTGTTGCTTTCAAAACATTGCATCATTTACAATATCCTCCTTTCACATTATTTTTTGAATTTTAGTGGAATGTGTAAAGACTACAACGTAGAGATTGCAGTGAACAGTGTTGAAGCTATCTATCCTACGCCCATCTTCGAATTGGAGATGTGCCTTGAAGAATCGATATATACAGGACTGTTCCTGTTGCACGCTGCACATTGTATATTCTGCTCCCTGTTCTGTATGTCCCGCTTCAAACACTTGAGGCCGCAACCAAAGACTGTTGTCCCTACGTTATCAAGAACAAGTAGCCTCAACGGACAATTTCTTCAATACGTCGGGGCATGGATCCACCCCGAAGTTGATGTTGGACACAGCCACTGTGCAGTTTTGATGCCCGACACAATCCTACAAGAATGAACACGGGCTGTCAGTACTTGGTGTTACTTGGCGAGGTGATCAGGTCGGATGTAAAAAGCAACTCTACTGTGGTGGTCAGGTTACCTTCTCTAAGATGGCTTGAGAGCTTGGTGCATGGCACTCGCTTTGGACGAAGCTCCCACAAGTGCCTGATGGGGTTCCAAAGCTAGCGAAGTTGATTGATGATATGTGGCGCCCTTGGGCACACTGTAGATGAACCTTTGCCTCGTGGACCATTGTTTCTCCGTCGCTCTCAAGGTTCCAGTTCTCTATGGTATGATGGTTTTCTGATGCATGAGCACACAGGCCTGTGACTGCTCTCTTGACAAGCCTGATCTTCGATGCATCACCACCGAGCTCCTCAAATATAACGATTAAGTTCCTTGTGGGCTTCAACCATGACCTGGGAACATGGTACCTGGGAAAAAAACGTAAAGCACGAGATTTAATGGAAACTAAGAGGTTGAGCTTTTGAACCACCCAACTAGAAAAGTTGGGTTACCATCTTTGCGTTGGAGTGCCACAACCCGTTTGGCAGTTTGGAAGACGGTATGTTCCAGCATAGCTACAAGAATTGCAAGCTCCCTTTGCATAGAGAGTCCAATATCTTCCTATACTTTGTCCATTGATCCACACTTGACCCTTCCCCAAGCCTTGGACATCCAAAGCCAGCGGCTCATTTCCGTAAGGCGCATCAAAATAAGCCTACATGGTTCAAGATCAAACTCATATTAGATTTAGCGATCACCTCAAAGACTGGCTTCCAACACTGATTTCATACCTTGTACCATGTAAGAGGTTGATTACTCTGTGCAACATTCAAAGTCTGCATCCATTCGCCTGAAGAAGCCGCATTTGGAGACTCCAAGTTCATTCCCTCACCTTTTAAGCCAACCTGTTTGAACAAGAAGTGAGAGGTTAATCACAAACTGAGAAGTGCTAATCACAACTCACAAGAAGTATGATAACTCGTTTTTTTGCCATCACCTCACCTGATACGACCATCTTTGCCACGATAGATCTTTTGTTCCTTGGCTGAGACCCTGCAAGGTCACTGGGCCGAGAACTCCCATCTTCCACGTTTCATAATGTGTTCCCTCATTCTTCAAGGACAAGCAAAAAAAGTTCATCATGTAACAATCATCATGAAGTGGGAATGAGACTAGCTGTGTAAGGAGAAGGAGAAAGAAACTAACTGGTAAACCAACAGCAACGCTTAGCAGCGATATTCTGTTGTTCCCAGCTCGAAGATAAACAGGTCCGTTGAAAGTAAACCTCCAGCTTGTCTTAGTTCCATAAGCCGAGCCTGTCATAGCAAAATGTGAAAACAAATAAACTGCCTAAGCTGGAGAAAAAATAAGGTTGTCTAGGATTACTTGATATTCTGAATCCATTTTAATTTTTTCCCATAATCAAAAGCGCAATGGCCACGATAATTTGCGAACTACCTGACAGCTTTCCATTGATGAAGACATGAAGAGCATGCCCTGCTGACGCCACTGTGAGGGTTGGAGTTGGGCCGTGGTATAGAAATGATTCTGATGAACTGATATAGACACTGCACCAGAAGATAAAGCCAAAATGTGAACCTAGGAAAAAGCTGAAGATATGGCCAAAATACTGAGAGTCGGTATGGTTACAGTCGAAGAATAGAGAACTCACTCAGTCATGTACCAAAGGTAGTCACTAGTATCTTTGGTGAGACTAATCTGCTCCAGAAGACCAGTAGCCGTCGTCATTGCTCTTTCCTCGGAAGAAGAGAAATATTCATTGTAAGTTGCCCAATACATCATGTAAGAGCTAGTAGACAACATTTGTATCTGTGACGTTTGTACCCCAACCTGGATTGATGACAAGCTTTTGTCAGGGAAATGGGGAAACCAAGAAGGAATTGAGATATGATGAGATTTACTTACAGTAGCAGTGTTGAAGACAACATTCCTGCAGTCGGGAAGAATGCTAATCGACCAAGCGGGCAAGTGATAGTGCATATTATTGAATATCACCATTGCTGGTGCATTTGTGTGGAAGTTAGAAAGAAAAGCAGCACATTGTCCTTGCCTCGAACGGAACACATAGGCCTGGAGCGGTTTGCAGAAGAAAAACGATTATAGTCTGACTGAGTGTTTAGGGTTCGGGATTTATGAATGAAGAATCATTTACCTGCTCATAATTTCCAAGTGGTGTGACGGTAGCATCAGATGAAGTAAGTGCGCTCTCACAAAGCTTTATCGCACCATGAAGGTTTTTCAGATGTCCATACTTGGGCTGCCTTGTCAAACCTACAAAAAGTTTAGCTATATAGAAAGCTGAACTGTTTATTGCATGTTTCTCAAATAGCTCAAATTACTAACCATATTCATCGATCGGAGCGTCATAGTCATAACTTGTTGTTATAAACGGACCTCCTGCAGTACGTCCAAAGTTGGTTCCACCATGGTACTGCCACTTGTAGAACTAAATGTTAGCCTCTGATATCATACTTCAGACGGAAAACATATCATCTCGAGAAAGAAATCTAACCATGTAATAGTTGAAGTATGATCCGCCCTTTACAATAAAACGTGCCACAGCAAATGCTAAATCTTCAACAGGTCGTTGGTGAACAGGACCTCCGAACTCTGTAAACCTATGAGTAAGAGAGCATAAGTTTACGGCGGAAAGTAAACATGGATTGGAAGAAGCTAGAGATGGAAGAAAGTGAAGGAAATTCACGTACCAGCCACTCCAAGCCTCGGTCCACATCATGGGTTTATAGGGCTTGTTGGGTACGAAACCGTCACAGTAGAAACCATTGCATGTATTTATCTACCTCCAAAGCATAAACAAGGGAAATACAACAACTCAAGTACTCATATAGCATCAAAGATCCAACACAGGTATTTTTTAGTATAATTACATGTGAAGCAATCAAGATTGGATAAACTGGACAATCAGCCATGTAAGTTCATTAATCTTACCACAGGATCTGGGGCATCATCCTCTTTACACATCAACCATGGAACACCAGTACCCAATGAAACAGCCATTTGGGCAGCCCAGCTAACATATGCCGAACCAGCAGCTCCAAACGCCCAACGTTCTGGCCCGAACTCATTCTCAATCTTTGCATCCAAGAAAATGCATCATCCCAGTGATCCCAAAGCTCTTAAGAATCACGCTATGGTAAGATATGTAAGATGAAAAGGCCTTACTTGGGAAAGAATTATTGGACCACCCTGAGATGCAAACAGGTTCTCACTTTTCATCATCTGTACAATCTTCTGAGTGAACCCTTGCATTGCCCTCTACAGGATACACATATCAACCAAATTCACGAGGAATTAGTTCTAACTTCTAAGATATCAGGGTCAAAGTATTTAACCTTAGTTTCTTACTAATTGTCTAATAATATGCGGAGGATATTTGCAATGTATGCTGACCTTGAACGGGTCATTATTTGTTCGGAAGCTGATTCCAGGAACATATTTCAACCACACAGGAAATCCTCTGCACCAAAGAACAGATGAAGAGCAGAAAGATTTAGCTCCAATATCACCAAAAATTGTGCATTCTTGTGACTGCACTTGTTATACAAGTTCCGCAAATAAACATAGACAGATAAATTAAGTGTGACTGTGAGTCATTTTGGTATTCAAGCATAATAGGATTTGCTGAGGCAGCTTTTCGCCAAAATTGTCTTACAAGAAATGGTCCAAATTTAACAGTTGAGTTCTACCTGCATAAACATTGCATTGCCCAAGCAATGTGCGACCATAGACATACTAGAATTCGTTTTCCAAACCAAAGCCTTATTGGTGAATATGCATATATTCACAACAATAACTATAATACAGGAAGGACATGCTTGATTACCCAAAATTCCACTCTGCGCAAACGTAAGGTCCAATCCGCAAAGTGACATAGAGCCCAGTTCTTTGCACTGTCTTGATGAATCCAACTAAATCATATCTTCCTTCAAAATTATACTGAAAAATTCACCAAGGGCAAATATCAAAACTTTGCACAACACCAGGTAAAAAATCCAACCAACAAAAAGGAAAAGTGGTGGATCCCGGAGCAGTACAGTGCCAGGGGAAGGTTCATGTCCATTCCAAAACACGTAAGTATCAATCACATCTAAGCCTCCATCCTTTCCCTTCTGTATCAGATCTCCCCACATCTGCAGCACAACCCCATTTTCATTATGAATTAGAAACACTAGAAGCTGAACAAGAACAGCCCATTTCAATGCAGCACAAAGAATTTCTAACAAGCCCATTATGAACTCTGATGTGGGCATTGTATTCTCAACACTATCTTTCAAGCATAAAAATCTAATCTTGACAGAAATTCAATGTACCTCGAACAAAAACACGAGAAATAAATCAACAAGCAGAAATGTGGAGGAGGAGTACTGTACATCAGGGGTGCTTCTAGGATAATGTATGGAGCCAGAAATGAGGATTTTCCTATGCCCATTGATGATAATGCCCTTCTTGTCATATGTCACAGAACCATAGCAAAATTGGAGCCAACCCAAATGCACATTCAAGCACAAGAGCACCAACAACAGCATGGGAACTGAGCTGGTTCCCATCTCAAAAAAACCTCACACGACTCAAAACCTCAAACAAGCTTGAATTTGAAGAGTGAAGCAAAAGCTTGAAGCTTTGAGCTTAAATGCTCCTAGAAAATGGCAGAAAAGCTCCGGTTGAAGAAGCTGATTATGGAAAGTGTGGGGCTTGGCCAAAATAATCCTTGTCAATTCAACAAGTTATTGTTTTGATCAATAAATTGAAGAATTGACATGTGAGCTAAATGTTTGCCTTTTTGTGTATTTTGAGCTCTTCTTATCTGAACTCAACTGACCTGAAAATGAGGTTTGTTAATGGGAAAGAGGCTGCACAGAACTGAGAAGTGGGGAAGTGCAGTAAAGACTGACGAATGAAGAAGACCACTAGTATTTTCCCCTGGATGAGGAAATTTGAAAACTTAGGTTAACCGTGGAATACAGATATATATTGACATAGAGATCTAATTTGCACTACATTCTCATTCACAACAAGGGCTGTAAATCAGCCGAGCTACTCGTGAGCTATTCGGGCTCGGCTCGACCAATACTCGAGTTCGACTCGATTTTTTCGAGTCGAGTCTGAGCACATTAATACTCGGTTTGAACGGCTCGCGAACCTAAATGAGACTTCTATATAAATTTTATATATATTTTACATATTTCATATTATATATTAATATATATATTTAAATATTTTTTAAGAAAAATATGAAGTGGACCCGAAATCGAACCTATCGGGTCGAGTTTGAGCTCGACTCGAAATGTAATCGAGCCGAGCTCGAACTTACAAAATAGGACTCCACCGAGCCTGAGCCCGAGTCGGGCACTGTGTCGGTTCGGCTCGGCTCGTTTACAGCCCTATTCACAACCACTCACATTCAAAATTATGCTGTTCTTAGCTCATTTGTTAAATAAATTTCTGATCTCAAACTCATATATTCTGTTATGAAATTAATCTTATCAAATATCCAAGTCGATGATAAAATATTAACAAATTTATTGTTATGTTATATCTTTTCTACAAAACCATCATTATCTTCACGCATGTCTATCTTGTGTTGATTATGGATTACCTTAGTCATAGAGCACAGGAATTTGCTGGTGTATCGTGTGGGGGCACATGGAAAGTGTGAGTCCTTTAGATGTAAGGGGTGAGGTCCAAAATTCCATACACATGAATGCTGTGGGGTGTACATTTGCATTTTTCTTTTTGGTCCTGCGAGATTATGATCACACCTTGAATCAACAGATATTCATTGTTCGCATACAACAAAAACCAAACGATTAATAATGAAGTTGGTCCCTGTAATATTAGTAAATCCAGAGGAAGAAAATTTTGGCATTTTGGGGTAAGTATTAATCTGGCACATTTTGATCATTACTAAATATTCTCAGCTACGTGTTCACTCAATAGTCTTCTTCGACATTTAGTCGGGTTTCAAGTTTCTCGATCTACACTGTAGTAACTTGGATTTTTTTCCCGAATCTACGAATAGAGTTGGGTCCTTGAATTCTACAGCGTACATGAATGTTATGTACCGTGGCTAGCTAAGTAGATGAGATGGACCATATATGTTAGCTCGTCTCACCAGGCAAAGGTCATTTGAAGCAAGCAGCTGTATGATGATGAGTTATGACAAGGAAATGATTTGTTAATATGCAGTAATGAACACAGTGCACACAAAGCGCCATGTTTTACATTAATCCATTATTCTGACATGTATTGGGGTGGTTGGATCGATCAAGAGACATGTTTGGTGAGACAACACATCTTGCATATTATTGGAAACATAAAGTGCCAATACTCAATTCCTCAACCATTCAATTCCTAAACTATCGGTACAATAAATAATGTGTGGCGCTTCACTCCCATAACTAACTAGTAGTAGTATTTTTCCGTTTATCTGCCGAACTATATTGCCACAGAGTTCGACAAAACGGTCTCTTTTTTCCTGATAAGATTGTTGATTTCAGTTAGGTGAAACTACGATAGCAAAAGCAGATGTCACAATATGATAACAAACTAGAGCTCACAATGTAGATCCGAATGTAATAATAGTAGTCGTTGATAAGAATTCACACTAATGCAAACTTTGGGTTCTATCATCCGTTAGGATTTTTAATATAATTGATTTTACAATATAATATCGGAACAGACCGTAACAAAATGTCACGAGTTCAATTCTTGATTTTCCATTTTACTATAACGTGGTTTATTTATATGGATTTTATATAACATTTTATATGGGTTGTTCATGTTTATGTCCACTTGAGCTTTCGTGTGAAAAAAATATATTAAAATATATATTAATGAATTTTTTTTTGTTATCAATTCATATTTTTAATAGAATTATTCGTAGACAAATGTGACGAACTTTGGTCCCCATATTTGGTTCTCATTTTTGCAGAAGCAAGCACACTATACAGAGCACAGATCAGACCAGAAACAGAATGATGAAGATGATGATAAGCAAGCGGATTAATTCATTCATGGCAGAATAGAATAGATGACATGAGACGAGAGGAGATGGGGTCACATTACCCACTTACAATCAGTTGGTGGGTCGAGTCGAAGAAGACAAAGAAACACATCACGTGGGCGCAATGCTCTGCTGGACCAAAAACCCTAGAGGGCATCAACGAGCACACTTCCCACATTCTCTTCTACATGGGCGGCCATCATTCTGTTCCCATATTGATTCATTCATTCCAGCCGGATGGTTTGTCGAAGAAAACTACTCGATCAGTTATTAACGGGGTCATGGATGAACCGACACGTAATTAACTGTCTACTTCTCTGATACTCCATAGGACCCAAATGTCTTGCTGCTGCTTATCATTGAACTAGTTCTCCTTGATCAAAACCGAACAAAATGGAATCTTAAGATGATAAATATTAATCGCAGACATAAATGTAATGTTTGAAAACTCTTTATATCCAACTCTATTTTTTTTTTTTTGCCACTATCTTTTCCGGGGGCAATTATCCAATGAATGTGACGGAGAAAATGTTAAAGGGTCTGTTTTGTGTTATTATTCATTCTGATTTTTTGTTTTTGTTTTTACTGGTCAATGAAATAAGAATGTTTGATATTGATTCTTATTTTTTAAAGGAAACAAAAAACCATAAAAAATGATTTTTTTATTTTTCGTTTGATTTGAATATATTATTTAAGATTCAATTCACACCAAAAAATCATTTTATTTTTGATTTCCGTTTTCATTACTAACCTTTATTTTTATTCCTGATTTTAAATTTTATAATTTTAAACAATAATATCAAACAACCCCTCAAACACAAACCTAAAATTACTCTCCTAGGATTGGATTGTTGGTTCAAACCATCGAAGCGTATAAATGTTCTTTCAGTATTGGGTTAGCGCTGATTGACATATCAAACTTGGATATCATAAACATCAGCCCAACATGATGCGCCTCAGCCCAACATCTTTTCCTTTCAGCCCAATACACCGAGGCCCAATTCCGCTGGCCAGTCGACATTCACCATCGACCGCTTCACCACAGCCACTGCCGGCACCTCACTAGCCGTCCCATCACGGCGGCGGCCAGTTTCATCGCTTCACGGTGAGTCTTTCTCGTTTTCCCTTTTATCTCGCTTCCTCAAACGCCAAATTCGCTTAATTTCGCCGTTTTCTCATTTCCATATTACTCCCGGTGGATGGGTTTTGGGTCGTTGGTTCCTTGTTCAAATTAACTACCCGGAAAGTGTTCGATGAAATGCCTGACAGAATGACGAAAGTTCTTATACTAAATGAACTGTGGGTTTTGTTTGTGCCCTTTGTACCAGGTGACGATTGGGAGAACTGGGCTTTAATTGTTTGTGAGAAAAGCGGAGTGTTTTTTTATCATGCCGTCTCTGCAGACAGCGTTGCCTCCTGAGCTTGCGAATAATACGATCCGAGTTCGTATCTCTTTTTTCTCTTTTCTTGATTTTGTTAAAGAGTGGGCTGTTCTTTCATGATTTATGTGAAATTGGCCTGTTAACTTACCCTGTGTATCTTCGTGGCTAGCTTTATCGTGAATGTCTTCGCCGAGCCAAGTATATTGGGCATCAGGTGTGTGTGATGATCCCATTCTCTGTTGTACTGGCTTTTCCTCGATGTTGCTATTCCTTTTCATGTCCGGTGAGGAATGTCTTTTTAATCACTTTTCTCAAATTTTGGTGTGGGTTCTTACGTGTTTCGGCGGTGGAATTCCAGCAACGGTTTTGATTCGTTTGTCTCATGTGTTTCTTCTATGGTACAAGTGGATTTCTGAGTATTTCTGTTCGCCGATATTCGAGACCAGACCAAATCTCCCATCGCACTAAGCAACAAGTGAATGAAAAGTAAATGTTTTCGGGAATTTTCTATGCTCCATTAATGAAATAACACTCTCCTTGAGATGACAGAACAGGAAACGGAAGACCACTAAGAATCACTAAGCAATGATGTCCATGAAACTAGGAGCACTTCCTACAAATGCAACGGCACCGTCTGCAGGAAACAATAACGAACCTAACAAACCATGACTAACTACTTGTTTGACTCCTAAAAACAAGTGATCATCCCTAAAACGAAGAAAACAACCACTAACAAGCAGGAAACATGAACCCATGATAATTAACGGATATAACCCTTCAGGTATTGAGGAGGATTTTTGGAACGTTAGGGCAATGAACTTGAGGCTGGACTGGACTGACCCCGTATCAATTTCTTTGTCTAAATGCCAAAGAGTTTTCAGTCAGTGCAACAATGCCGCAACAACGCCAATTGACATGATGTAACTTTTGTATAAAATTTTGGGTTTCTGGAGGTCGAGGGATACTTTGCGAACTCTCAATATAGGGAGGCACGCTGGTCACGCCTTGTTGCTATGCCGGTGTCATGCCTAAAATCTTGCATCATTTACTCTCTAAATGCTCTCATTTTCTTTTTTCCTTCTCTTTGCATGGATGATTGTGTTGATGGGTTCTGATACCCAATTGGCCTTTCTAGCGGAATTCATGACTGTGAGGTAAAACTAGATGTTTATCTCCACTTGGGAAAGCTAGAAAAAAGGCGCAAACCTATGCAGTTTAAATGGGTATGAGCATGCCTTGTAAGCTGCACATAGGGTGAAGTTGGTTTACAAAGAGTAGCATCAGTGACATATTCCATGAGATGTACGTTTGGCTGCAGTTGCAGCATTCACAAATAGTTGCATTTGAACCCTTCAGGGTGCCAATTGGGTTCTTTACCAAGCTAGAGCTCTCAGGATTTCTTGCTACTTTTGAGCTTGTATGACTGTTTTAAATCTTAGATGTCACTTACAGTAATTAAGGCAGGCAAGTAGCGGAGGGATCATTTTGCTTTTCTTTCATTGTTTGGGTAGTCTTCATGTAGAGAACTCTAGTTGAATGTTCATCGATTTCCCTCTGTCAGTCACTCTTTGTTCGAAAAGAAGCCTGAACTTGTATATGTGTGAACTTCCCCTGCAGAAGCATAATACACCCCTCTTGGTGGATATGGTGAGGCAGCAGTTCAAAAAGAACATGCATGAGACTGACCCTGAAAAGATTCAGCAGATGAAGGATGCGTAAGCCTTCCTTCTCCCTTACACTTACACCATGGCTTCAGAAAGCTCGATACTCCCAAGTATGCATATATCGACATATGCATTGTTTCACTATTAGATTGTTGTCAGGTAATGAAACAAAGTGGAGAATCTCTTGAACCATTCGAATCACAAATGATCAAAGAAATCTGAAAAAACAATAGCATAAAGTGCTAGAAAGCATGGGCAAAACTTTCACGACTGTGGAATGCCATGGTAACTTTTGGAGAGAAGAAGCGATACGGCATGTGTGCTTTGCATGTACACATCTCGCACTTCTCTCTTTATAGATATACTTGCTGTTATGGATCCTTCTGTTACTAAGCAGTTCAGTACTTCGGTGAAGGTTTTGATACATCTCCTTGTTAGGTTTTGATTCATCGTTCTCTGTTGTTTTGCAGTGCGGCGAGAGGACTAATAAATCACATGCTGTTGGAGTCTGAGAAGATGTCTGGTCGAAAGTTCAGCAAGACAACGTAGTTTAGGTCCGAATGTGATTCTGAGTTGAGCTTCCTTCTTGTTAGTTGCGGATTGTTGACAACTAGGTGATTTCAAAGATGACCTGATCTATTTGTTTTTGCTATAAGTTATTAGTAATCAATGCTACTATGCCCAGTGGGAATCCGAACTTTAATGGTTTGTTGGACATCGTAGCAGGACTGTCTGTTTGTAACATTTGATAAGTCTAGCATCCAATCACTATTCTAAAGTACAATGTCGCATTGAAATGCTTTATAAATTCCATCTTAAATCAATATTGTAGGGGGGGAATTTGTGATGTTGTTGCAGTATCATTTACTCTCCTAATCCGATATTGTAATTAGGTTTAGAAGAGGGTAGGAAGCAGCTATACGTTTGAGTTAAGAAGGCAACTGTAACTCTGAGGTGGATAAGAATCTGTTGCAAAATCGCTCGATCATACATGTACACATACCTTTTCACTTCCCAAATCTCGCCACCTTCTCAAAGCAACATCGACAAAATGATCTGCAAATCCGGTAACCCAAACCCCTTCAACAATGGTGAGCTTGATTCTCCCCGCCAAGTTTCGCCCACCACTATCACAAACCTTAATCAACCTAAACCCACACATCAATTCCTCTTCAAAACCCAAGAAACCAACCCTCTCCTTCACCAGTGCCCATCACACAGAAGGAGAGGGTTGGTTTCGCCTCTTCGAATCAGGTCGCACCCAAGAAGCAATCTCAGCCCTCGACGCCATTGCCCACAAGGCACTCAAGGTGAGTTCAAAAACATACACCAAGTTGCTGGATTGTTGCGTCGAGTCGAACTCGATTGATCTTGGACGCGAGCTTCATGCTAGGGTGGATGATTTGGATCTCTTTGTGGGGACGAAGTTGGTGGGTATGTATGCGAAATGCGGGTCGTTGGCGGACGCACGGAAGGCGTGCCCGAGAGAAATGTGTATAGTTGGGGGGCTGTGATAGGGGGTATTCGAGGGAGAATAGGTGGGAGGAGGTGGTGGGGTTGTTTGTGATGATGGTAGAGGAAGGGATCTTGCAGAATCATTTCCTGGTGCCAAAGATGTTGTAGGCTTGTGGAAATTGCGGGGATTATGAGATGGTGAGGTTGGTTCATTCGATTGTGGTTCGGTGTGGGTTGGGTTGTTATACCCATGTGTGCAATGGGTTGACTTCGGCGTATGTCAGGTGTGGATGGTTGAGCTTGGCATGGGAGATTTTCACGAGGATGATGGTCAGGGACGTGGTGAGTTGGAATTCGATTGTGTATGCATATTGCCGTGCGGGTATGAATGATGAAGCACGTAGGTTCTTTGGTATGATGTGTGACGAGGACATTGAACCTGGATGGAAGACATGGAATATTCTGATCGATGGTTATTGTGATACTGCATTGAACCTCAAGAAGGAGATGGAGGGTGTTGAGCTGACTCCCGATGCATTTACGTGGACATCCTTGATATCAGGATTTGCCAAAAGCATTAGGGAAGTTAGGGCACTTGAACTTTTCATAGAGATGCTCTCTTTGGGGTCCAACCGACTGGAGTCACCATTTCTACTGTAGTCTCGGCCTGTTCTACTCTTGAAGCATTGAAGAACGAGAAAGAAATTCACGGTCTTGCATCTAGGATGGGGCTTGCTAAGACTGTCTCGGTGGGAAATTCACTCATGGACTTGTATTCTAAGTTTGGAGAACTCAAAGCTGCTCGCCAGGTCTTTGATGCCATACTGGAAAGAGATTTGTGTACTTGGAACTCTATGATATCAGGGTATTGCCAAGGTGGCTATTTTGGTGAAGCGTATGAGCTCTTCATAAAAATGCAGGAATCCGGTTCAAAGCCTAATGTCACCACATGGAATTTGATCATCTCAGCTTATATTCGCACCAGAGATGAGGAGGAAGCTATGCATCTTTTCCAGAAGATGGGTAAAGGCAGCATTATAGAGCCTGACACTTCATCGTGGAATTCTCTCATTTCTGCTTACCTTCAAATTGGTGACAAAAACAAAGCATTTAGGATATTTCGAAAAATGCAGTCCTTGGGTATCAGACTCAACTCTGTTACGATTTTGACGATCCTAGATGCTTGTGGTATTCTTGTTGCTGCAAACAAGGTGAGGGGGATCCATACCTACACTCTACGCAGAGATTTAGTGTCAGAAATTTCTGTTTCCAATTGTCTAATAAACTCTTATTCAAAGTCAGGCAATCTCGTTTATTCCAAAGCCATATTTGATATGATGCCATTGAAGGATGTCATTACATGGAACTCGCTTATAGCTCGTTATGTTTTTCATGGTTGTTCAAAGGATGCACTCGTCGCCTTTGATGAGATGATGTGTGAAGGGCATAAGCCTAACAGAATAACTCTCTTAAGCATTATAAGGGCATACAGTCTTGAGAAAATGGTCAAGCAGGGAATGCTGATATACTCTAGCATGACTGAGGACTATCATATATTGCCTGGAAGCGAGCATCAATCTGCTGTGGTACACTTGCTGGGACGATCAGGTAGGCTTGGTGAAGCAATCGAGTTTGTTGAGCAGATGACTTCAGAACCTGATCCTTCCATCTGGCATGCCTTACTCACTGCAAGTCGTGTGCATGGAAATGTTCGAGCGGCAATTCATGCGGGAGACCGTTTGCTCGAATTGAATCCAGGGGACAATGTCACTCGCCGGATAATCTCACAGGCCTACAGAATCTCTGGAAGAGGCAGCAATACTTTGGAAGAGAGGATGCCTCTTCAATCTTCTAGCATGCTCTGTGGTTCTAGCTCTGTGGAAGTTGGAAATATGATTTATTCCTTTGATACTGGTCATGTCTCCGCTCCTGCTTTTGTTTCAACTTATGTTTGGTTGAAAGGTATCATGAGAAATATTAATCAGCTTGATCCTAATTTGCTGTCTTACATTGAGGAAGAGGACAATGAAGAAATCTCTGGGGTTCACAGTGAAAAACTTGCACTGTGTTTTACTCTGAATGCTACTGCTTACAGCATCCGACCTATAAGGATTGTGAAGAATTTCAGAATTTGTCGAGATTACCATAGTACATTCAAATCTGTCTCTTTATCATGCGGCCGTGAAATCTACTTGAGTGATAGGCAGTGTTTACGTCATTTTAAAAATAGGCACTACTCCTGTGGAGATTACTGGTAGTTTAAGTTCAACACAGCAGGAAATCCATCAGTCTTACGTGAACATGTTTGTATCAGAGAGTGATTCACAATAGTTTGCTCGCATGGGTTAGTCGGATGATTTTCATGAATGGTCCTGGGCCCATGGCTCTCTGCCTTGTGTATATGTAACATATGATGGCTCACTGAAGTCCCCTGGATCTTTATGTGCACGAGCTGTTGGCCAACCAGTTGCAGAATGTTCCGGACACCTTCATGCTCTTTCACTATGGGATAGTCTCTGTCCACATACCCAGATGGTATGACTTGGTTGTATTAACTCTTACCACTGTCGAATCCGTGTGAGCAACTGAAGAGTTGTGACATGGTTGGAAACATTGTGAATATTCTTGTCCATCTTCCTGCTTAACATGCTCAAAGCAGAGATCAGATCAAATGGTATGCACTGTGCAGTGTATATACAGTGAAGTGTAAAGACGTTGTAGTTTGTGTTGTTCTTGTATCACAACATGGATTTCAGGTATTTTCATTCTAAATAGCTTGTGAAAGGATTGTCTCAGTGATTCGTTATTCTGTGTATATGTCTTGCATTATATGAGCATTATGAACCATAGGTGAAGAAACAACTGTTTCTTATATGGAGGCGCTGCTGTTGAATTACTACTTCAAATACCAAGGAAAAAAAAAAAAGGCTCGATATTTTCTCCACGATTTAATCAGCTCTTTGTCTCATACAAATATCGTTGACCCTATCGATTGATAGGATTACCTGGGTAGTGGTTGTTTTTCATACAAATGTAATGGTCTCACGATTTCAGCATTTCATTTAGCCGTGGCTCATGAGCATCTCATAATATTGCAGTAAGGTGAAGGCTTTCTGTTTTCTATAACGGCTCGGATAAGTTGTGGTTTCGCCGTCAATTTTGAGTTTTTTTTATGCCATTGTGTTTCGTCCATAAACCTTGTCGCAATACTGGTGCTACTGCAGGATGTATATGTTCCGAATACTCTTTTCACACAGTGGAAACAACTGAGGCTTTTGCCGTTCCTCAATCTCTTCCAGTTTGCTCTCTTTCTGCATAATGTTTTACAGGCACTAATTCCTTGCCTTTCATGTTTCGCTCTCTTTAACATTCATTTTTATGAATATTCATGCTGTTATAGTATCTGTAAATTGCCTTGTCTCATGATCTAGGTTGTGATGCTGCAAAGACAATCGTGGACTTGCAGACGCAGCGGCTATCTGGGTTTTTCTGTTGACCGCGGAGCAAGGCACTCTCCTTACTCAGAATAAGTGTGACAAGCTTGGATTCCTCTTCTGCAGTTTGTTGTCTTGCTATTGCTTTGGTTGTTCTACAGCTTCGCTTTCAACTATAGTCCAGTTCAGATTCGTCACTGATGTATCGTCAGTGAAGGAAGGTGTGAAAAAAGAGAGTAAAGGATAGATGGACCAGTTTAACAACCCAATATGACCGGCGATGTAATATGAGCTTAGATGATATTAAGGTAGTGGTCTAGCCTTTGAAAGAAGCGGTTCAAAACCATATTTCAACCTCGGAGCAAATTGTAATGAAAATTATTTAACACATTTCTTAATCGCATCAAAATCAGTCGTTATACGCCATTGAACTGATTAGAAATGAGACTTCCTTTCAACCTTGGCGCATACTAGCAGTCTAGCATGACTTGGTTCAGGAACTCGAGACCTGATTCGTTGGTACAAAAATAGCTACTGGAAGTAAAGATTCTAGGATGATATGTATGAAATGCGTCATGGAAAGGGCATTGAACCATCGCGGCCCTGGACTCTTAATCGCGATAGTCACATATGAATACCGATAATCAATGTCATAGTAATTGAGGAAAAGTTTTTGCTGGTTACATTTTATTCCCATTTTGGCCTACCCATATGAATGAGAAGAAGGAACAATAGCACATGCCCCTCATTAACCTTTCTCATTTTATTAGTATATATAAACATGTAATTGTCTTCATGTTCATAGAGCTTTTAATCCTTGTTTGGCATAAATGGACAGATACATGTTTGCACGCTTATCAGAGCCATCAATTATTGACTCAAAATTGCCTTTAAGATTTTATTAGTACTACATTTTACATCATGGATGGATTCTGTTTGCTATGTGTTATATCAGGAGATTTGCTTCTGCCCACTTAGGTTTGGCCACATGCACTTGCTTCTCGTAGTTAATTGTGATAACTATATGCGTACCTGAATTTATTAAGAACAACGGCGATGGCGATTCATATGCATTTCGCCGTCCATATTATTCCACTCGGTTATTCCGGGTGTGGTTGTAGCTTACAGTGACCTGATACCTGGGTTGTGCATCAAGCTTTACTCGAAGCATATGCTTCCGAGCTCGAGGTTACTTTGTCTGCTTGAGATATCATGTATCTCGATGTGTTTTCCTTCGAATTTTTAGCCCCTTGCGCATCTTATGAGTTAAGGTAACAGGACGATGTATGATGGGGAAGTTTTATGTCACGAAGACGTCAAGACGAGGATTCGACGACTTCTGTGCAACGGGATCTTGTCATAGGAGTACAGGATTAGATAGAAGCACTGAGGTTTGGTTGGTCTTTGTTCAAGGCAAATATTCTCTTTTGACAGGGTAAGAAGATTTTGTGAAGATCTCATACTACTACTTTGGGGGACATTAGTGTTTCTTCTAGAACTCAAATCAAGTTCAAAACGCACGTTTGTTTCCCACATATGTTTAGTTTGCTTGGAATGTGGGACTCTTCCTAGATTTTGAGTACAGGTTTTGAATTGAATGGGAATGAATTCATTACATGAGAACAAGAACAGATTGACACACTCAGCATAGAATTTATTGTGTGAGCTAGAATTAGATGTAAGATTGATGCGTACATGAAAGTGTTATTTGTCTCTTCTCTTGCGAAATTTAATTTCGTTGGCCCTGTGAAATCTTTCTATTATTCGAGACGATAGCAATGCGATCGAGTGAGGTTGACGAGCAGATTATGATTCAGAAGTCTGTTCGGGTACGTAAGTCCTTGCCATACGTCTATGATGTAACAAAATTAGCTTGAAATTTTGCATATGAGTTCACATCTTCTTGGAAGAAAATAACCAGCATCCGACTTATGGAATTAGAGATCATATTTTGATGAAGCTTCTTGTTTAGTTAGGTAGAAACATAGCAGCAGCAGCAGCTTCTAGCAGATAGTGATTGGCACATTTGACTGGAGCATGCGTAGTATTTAACTCGAACCCTTATCTTGAAAAGCATGGAAACTGTAGTTTATTAGAGACAACAAAATGACCTAGATATTCGCTGCGGTGGTTAGGATTGGGTGTCCAAATGTACGTAGTTTGAATAACATAAGAACTGTTTTCGTGTCCTTTTTTGTTATTCTGCCCCCTAATAAATATAATATTTTATATTGTTGTATATGTATGAATATAAGTTTTGTTTTCATATCAAAATCACGTCTGATCGTCCTACAATATGTATCATGTATAAGGTTGAAATACGTAATTTACACGATCATTGATTTTTCACGATAAATTTATAAAAAAAACCATATTTGATCATTGTTATAAGTAAGTTAAATTTTACATCGATTATATGTAATTATAAAGTGGTGCACCTATCATGAAACGGAGGAAATACATTGGTCATGGAAATATTAGATTAACTAATAAAGTTAGTAAAGTCAGGAACAATACGTTATGCTTAGCCAATCCGAAAAAAAACAATTAGCATGAACCGTCCATGTGAGAGTGTTTTCTAAATTCTGAAAGCATCTTGATACATATTAAAAAAGGGAAGGTGTGGTAATGAACAGTAAGCATGAGCTAATTAGTAAATGAAGCAAAAAAAAAACATCGGGGAGCATGATTTGCCTGCAAAGCAGCAGGCCTTGGCTGCCCCACGTTACCAAACAAAATTTTGGGAGTTGTTTACTCAAAAAGCAAGACAAATGAGATTCAAAGAACACTTGCAAATAGAAGGAATGAAATAATCAAAGACAAAATCAACCACTCAAATAAACTATTGAAGTTTAGGGGGTGAGAAAGTCGAGAGGTTTGAAATCTTGTTTTTCCGTTTTATATAAAGAGTGATTATTATGTTTTATGTATTATAACTATGTCGATGTCTAATAATATAATTAAATAATAAATTGATTATCATTGAAATCAAATCCTTATCTAGAAAATAGGACATAGAATCTTCAAGATGAGAAATTTTGGTTTTGTAAAGTTAGACAAGAAGCATCCCACTGTCTTGTCCTGTGAGGAAAAAGCGGCCATGGCTGCTGAGCAGCGCAGCAAACCACTCCGTGGCCTCCCTATTATATCTCAGATGTATCCAAATCTTGTTCTTCATCATCTGGTGAAGATTTCCTTTCCAAGTTCCCATACAGACAGACACACATCCCACAAAAAGATTTGTCTTGTAAAAGAGATTTCTACATATCTTTTTCACCTCGACCCCTTATCTGCTGTAACATTGGTAGTAAATTCTTGTCCATATAGGTTTCGTCTTGTAACATACTCCATATAACAGATTGGATTATGAAAGCTATCGTTCTAACGAAGTCGACTGTCAACGTCTGTTTCCTCATGTTTTCTCCGTCGTAATTCTGTTCAAGCCGTACCTGTAAACATGATCTGTGCATGATATAAGATGGTTAAACCAAATCAATGAGTAACTTAGAATGAAGATACGGGGGATCAAGGAAATCTTACTGTGAGTCTCCCAAAATGGTAACCAAATGTAGATGAAAAGATATGGTTACAAGTTGATGGATATAGTAATATGATACTCATGGTTATTGGTATGTATGTGAAGATGAATAAATGGACCCTGTGGCACATGCAGCACAGCTAGAAAACATGCTAACAGGTGGTGGTCTGTCAAGTCGAGACCCCAGATTTTATTCGATCTGCTGGGAAATCCCCCAACTCACACCCTTATGTGCAAAATGACCCAAATAAACAAACATCCATGATAAATGAAAGATTTATTATTTTTATTTTTATTTTTCAGGGGAAGAAAACAGAGCCAAAAGATTCTGATGTTGCATTCCTGTGGATAATGCTCTGAAGAAAAATATTCATTTCTTTTGTATGTTGAGTTGTTGCTCTTTGTCTAACCTCTAGAACTAAACCTGTGACATTTCGTTACACTGTAGCCTTCGAGGAGGATTATTGGTCTCGGGTTTTTACAAAGAAATAAGCTTGACGATGGTGTTCTTTGTAATCGTGTCATAGCTTAAGAAATTGATCAGATATATATCATCCACCGGTATAAGTTGCATTTTGGGTGTGTGATGACTAAAAAATGACTGCACGATCAATTGCCCATGATCGTATCTCTTTTCTTGCTTGCCAAATGGTTGTGATTGGTTACACATAGTCAATTGGTGGATTCGAATTGTCCCCTCGCAGTTCACACCCTCGCACTTAAATTTCCCACGTTTCAACCCCGGTTTGATTCAGTCAAAGCCGTAATTCACTTTTAGTGCGCCTGTCTTCCTTCCATTATATATATATATTTTATCTTTTTATTTTGTTTAAATATATATATATATATTATATTATATTTAAAAAATTAATATAAAATAATAATTATCTGTTATAATATATGAAATATATTTTCTCATAATTATTATAATAAAATTCTTTATTATTAAAAAAATATTCCTTTTTTTTATTAAATTTCATTATAAATAATGATTCGTGACATGCTAATTCTTGAAGTTTACTTTTCATATATCGAGAAAGATCGACTCTATGATAGTAATTAATTCTTTCTTTAATTATGTATTTCTTCATTTCAATTTATCTTCAATATTTTTTTGCTATCCTATTTTATTTTTAATTTTTTCTTTTTTAGTAATTATTTAATCTAAACAAAATCAAATCAATTCCGTTTTTTAATACTCCATCCGCCTCAATTTAAATGCAACCGTTTGATATGAAATATAAGTCGATGTAAAATTTGACACACGTTCAACGATAATCAAACGAACGTATTGATTCAAAGTTTGATATACGTACAACGATATGAAATGAATGAGATTTATATTTATACGAATATAAATATGTATATGTTATAATTAAATTGAGACAGAAAGAGTTATATTATAGGATGGAGGGAATAATATGTATTAATTCATGCGTACTTGACATGTGTGG
Organism: Drosera capensis; assembly: GCA_001925005.1. Lineage (NCBI taxonomy): Eukaryota > Viridiplantae > Streptophyta > Magnoliopsida > Caryophyllales > Droseraceae > Drosera > Drosera capensis. The sequence continues at coordinate 24,170 of LIEC01007328.1, forward strand.
AGTGAAGATTATCGAATCTCTGACTTCGCGGTTAGAAAAAGAAAAGATTTTATTATTAAATCAATTCTACTTGACTTTTTTTATGCATTATATTGACTAAATTAAAATCTAAGTTAGAAACGTCATTTTTTTAGTATTCTTGATCTCATGAATTGTATCATAAAATGTAGTTTTATAAATTTCTTATGGAGAAAGTAATTCAGCTTGACCTATAAACCAAGCTCAGGCTTAGTTAGATTAAGTCATCTGTGACATAATCACTACTTGATGGCATTAAAACGATTAATGGTGCACTAAATTCAACTTATATTCAACTAATTGTCGGTTTTGTTGGTGTATTATAGATGTGGTAGCACCCTAGCTTACTTGGCTATATCATCTCTTAAGTTTTGACCTCAATGCTAGCTAGTTAGGAGGATTATTCTATAAGTTACATAGGACTGTATCAATGAAGGGAACAAGTTTTTAATAAAATAAGTAAATTATTGGTATTGTGAGACATATAACTAAGTCAATAATCAAGTAGGCTGTAGCTTGATTACTCACGATAATAATTTGGTGAGAGCACTAATTTGAACCAAAGTTTAGTTTGTAGAAAAGGAAATGTCTCTTTCAAGGTATAATAATATTAGGTTGACTACTAGTATATTTTCCCACTTCAAGTATTTTTAATGTTTTGACTACTACGTCACCATGATCATGGGGAAGAAGATGCACTCACACAAATCAAAGGGTGTCCGATCTTAAAATAAAAACGATCGGATGACTCTTACCGAAACACAAAAACTAATATTGTTGTTAATAAAATGTTGGTATATAATCTCAGGTTTTGATCTAAACCATTTGATTTCACCAAATGCTAACTCAAATACACATGTGGGACATATTCCTAAGCAAAATGCGTATATGTAGATAAGAAAGTGAACGTTTTTTTACGTAATGCACCTAAGCTTATAGAAACTGGCTGTACACACGTACGGCTGCGATGTTACACATAGACCTTGTCAGATATCAATGAGACGGTCTAAAATTATGATTTTGAAGTGCATTCTACGCAAGTGCATTTTGAAGACCATATATAGGCCATCGAGTATCTAGCTATTTGGCTGTTTACGAGATTTGGATAGTTCACACTTGCAACATTAGTTTGACTTGCTAAGGGAATGTGTGGTATGGATGCCTAAAATAACCAGATCCAATTAAAGTCAGTAACAAAAATTAGTAAATTGGTAATAGTCCAAACCAAAATCGTCATATCAAATATACACGAAGGGGTCTTAAATATTATAACTACTAGCTAATACTATAATGCATGGAGGCGGAATATATATACTGCCCTCCATCTCATAATATTTATAATTTTTTCTGATCCATCTTAATATATATATATATATATATAATCGGTTAATCGGTTTTATATTAGAAATCCTTTTAACAAAAATAATGTCAAATGTTATAGTGCATTCCACTAATTTCTATTTCAATTACAATAATAAACCTTATTATCACAAAAAAAAATACGATTCAGTAATATTTCAAAATACTAAAATATTATTGTTATCAAATTACATAATAATTCAACGCACATATAAAATTTCATATCATAACAAAATATTATAATTAATGCGGACAGAAGGGGCAATATATCACAGGGTTAGATTCTTGGAACCCGTGCGGCACTTAAACTTCAATATCAAAAGACTACATCAACAAGACAATGTGAACTTTGAGGGAGAGTACAAGTGTTTGTATTGTTCCAGTAAATTTTAAATTTTTTAGGGATGGGTTGACAAATTAGCCAACACATCCTTATGTAGAAGTTAATGGAAGGATCTAAATTCTTAGTGTAAACTCTTCTCCTCCTAGTATTAAAAGAATTATCTAAAAACTATTTCTTAACTTAAGAAGCTTTAGAATACTCTACAAAAATATTTAGATATGTGCAAGTTTCCTAAAATTGTTCAGAGTTTTTCGTAAGTTTGAAGAATGTTCTGAAACTTGGATCTTTTTCTCGGACTTGGGTCTTTCTCTTTGACCTGCAATGGTTTTGAGTTAGTCCTGACAAATAATACACGGACTAAACACAAGATGAACTGAATATTGGCAACTGTTGATGCTTTATGAGTCAAAGTGACTATAGCTCATTAATTAGGCAGAATAGATTACCGCCTAAAAATGACTAAATCTTTAGGTTAAGATCCTGTGACATATAATTGGTGTCAAGATGCAATGCAAACAGTGCATAATCAACAACTCAGTAGCCACCCACCCTAGACAATTTATAATCAAGCAACTTGTATTCCTCAATTACTCATTAATGATTTTACTAAAATTAATCATATCATCATGACCCAGATTTGGTTATAATATACTGTTCATACTGTACGCATCATGGTGATCTCTTTGACCACATTATCATTCTACATGTACACGTGAGTTGGCTGCAAGATGGATGCGATAACAGCAAATTAATTAATTAATTAACGTATATGTGAATGTATATGTTCGGGGAGACTCCACCCGAGGACTTATAATACTTTCGATTCGTGCATTATGCATTTTATAGATCAAGTCACTATTGAGATAAATAACTTGTGCATTTGGAACGAAGGCTAAGCGAATTATATGAATGTATGTGTGCGTGCATCGGTCCGGGTCAGCGAGTCAAGCATTGGTCTTTCTACCCTATAAGAGAGATGTCATGATTAGAGAGGTGTTTATGGTAAAACTCAAATCGGCTTAGTTGTGTTGATTGGCTCTTCGGTCCATCTTTTCTTTATAGGCATGTAGCCACCCACTTGTAGCCGCAAGGAACGGTTCACTGCACACAACAATATCAACACCACACGTTTGACTCCAAACAAATCAAGAGTTACTTCCCTTCCTTTCATAATACTCCGTCGATTGTATAATATAAATAATCAATTGATTTAATATAAAAATTTATATATGTATTAAATTTTATAAAATTTGATAATATTTTTAGTGACAATAGGATTTACTGTAACAATTATAAGAGAAGATAATGATTATACCGCAACAAATGATTGTTTTCATATTTTTCATATGAAAATATATGTTGCATATATTTTGGGATGATTTAAATATACAAGTGTTGTTTATATTATGAAACATATATAACACATTATCATATCCCAATTTAATCGTAACAGTTTGATTCGACACAAAATTTTATACGTGTGTTGAATTTAATGAACAAAATATATTTTTTAAAGGTAGAAGAATGTAAGTAGGGTTTGAAAAAGAGAATGAGATAGAAAAACGAAAATATTGATGAGATAATTTGATTATATTAATATAAATTCATTATCAAATAATGAAAAAATAAAAATATTATATTTATATTGGGATAAATAAAAAATGTGGAACGGAGAACGTACAACACTTTTTTTTAGGTTGTTCCAATTTACATTGTAATCTATCATCGTTTAATTAATATTTAATCTAAAAAAACACATCAATTATATTTTGCTACAATATACTCATTATCTTTTCTCACAATTATTCATCTATCCCTAAAAAGAATAATTTTTTTTCTTAATCAAATTTCATAAAAATTCAACACGCACATAAATTCTCGTATTGGATCAAACGATTATAAGTATTATTCAATGAATGAAATATAAGATTATGGTTAATTAAACAATCTTATGAGTAATGGTTCTCACTTCTATTAGGCTAAACTTTTATGATGAATTTTGCACTTGGACTCGAACCTTTACACATGATGTTCTTGTTGAAAGATCAAATATAGCAGAAACAATGCCAATTTTAAAAAAAAAAAAACTAAACAATAGTCTAAAATAAAATTTTCTAATACGGGTTAAAATTCATATAAACGTAACCAAGGGAAAATTTTGATTGGGGTTTAAAAAAAGGTAAAATAAAAAAGAGAGGCAATGTCGGAGTATGCACCCACCACGTGAACAGCCCCTTCCTCTCCCCAACCGCATGGCCTCACAACTAAGAACCTCCGTATCAAACCCGCGGCCCACCCACCCTCTTTTTATCTTCCTCTTTAGATCGAATTAATTATATTATTAGGTTTTTAAATTAATAAAATTTTTAATTAAAAACTCAAATTTAGAAAATTTTAATATAATAATGTAAAATTATATTTAAAAAATTAAATATTTAAAATTAAAAAAGAAAAAAAAGTAGAAAACTTATTTTATAAAGGGAAAGAGAAACTCCCTCGCGTCTTGACAGATGTGGATATCCCAAAATATCTTGTCTTAAAGATGTATGATGTTTTTTTTAAAAAAATAATATCGTATATTTTTTCATATTATTTTTTAAAAAAACCTATTTTAATAATTAATATATTTATAATTTTAATTTGAAAAATTTATTTGTAATTTTCACTTACGTACCCTCTCCCTCTCCCACCCCCAACCCAACCCCATCTGCCTCCTCCCACACGTGGCTCTCCCTCTCACGTGACATTCCACGCGCCTCACTTCATTTTCCCTGTGTCCTATAAATTCACAGCCTGCATCTCCCCTCCTCGACACACTCGCACACAACAAAACTCCCAAATCTCTCAAAATTCACAACAAATCCACTTCAATTAAAACCATTAAACACAAAAATCACTGTGTAGCCAGTGCCGTTGATTATCTGATTTCCTGCAACAAATATTTCTTCGTCGTCACATATATTATTCCTCAGAACACGATAAAGCAAAAGATCCGCTGCATGGACATGGTTGCGTCTCCATATCCTTAAAGCATAACCATAAAACAAAAACCCGATCCCCTTCATTTCCCTATATATATTTTCCTTACCCACATCGACCACACCGCACATTTTCGCATCCCATATAACCACAATGAAACTCCTCTTAGCGGTTACAGCAATATGCCGCCTCATCGTGGCTATAGGCCTAGTCACAGTCACAGGCCGGCCCACAATCACTGAGCTCTCGGAGGCCACGCTGAATTTAACCGTGAGTGTTGATGCGGCTGATCTGGCGGCGGCGGCGAGGGATTTCGGCGGGACGGCGGTATCGGAGCCGACGGCGGTGATGTCTCCGGAGACGGCGGAAGACGTGGCGAGGATGGTGAGGGCGGCGCACGAGAGTGAGGCAGGGTGGGCGGTGTCGGCGAGGGGGCACGGGCACTCTGTCAACGGGCAGGCTCAGGTGCCCGGGAAGCTAACCGGGGTGGTGGTGCAGATGAGCCAGCGGGGACTGAGGCGGAGGGTGAGGCCGCGGGTGGCGGTGGAGGGAATGTACGTGGATGCGTGGGGCGGCGAGATGTGGGCGGATGTGCTGAGGGCGACGTTGGAGTATGGGTTGGCGCCGAAGAGCTGGACGGATTACTTGTATTTGACGGTTGGAGGGACGTTGTCGAATGCCGGGATTAGTGGTCAGGCGTTTAATCATGGTCCTCAGATCTCTAATGTTCTTCAAATGGATGTTGTAACAGGTAAATATTATTAGGCACGAGTTTTGAATTGATAGGATAATATTTCATTTCGTGTTTCGTGTCATGTTAACTTTTTGTTGTTAAATGTGTAGATAATGTTTTTATTGAAGTAACATGGGGTTATGATTTGCAGGAAAGGGTGAAATGGTGTCATGTTCAAAGGAGGAGAACTCGGAGTTGTTCCATGGTGTGCTTGGAGGACTAGGGCAATTCGGGATCATAACAAGGGCTAGGATCGCACTTGAGCGGGCTCCCCAAAGGGTATTCACCATGTTTTGTTTTCTATCGAGTGTATAATAAAGAGACTGTTTCTCATGTGTATAAAAGAAACTACGTAACTACATATAATAATCATTGATAAATTATCATGATGATTCTTTGATCTATGTAACTAACTAGTGTTTTTTTGTTTGAATGAATTATGGTTACAGGTGAGATGGATAAGAGTTATTTACTCAAACTTCACAGCATTCACAGAGGACCAAGAGCACCTCATATCCCTACATGGTGAGCCAGCCAGCAAAAAATTTGATTATGTGGAAGGGTTTGTCATTGTGGATGAAGGCCTCATCAACAACTGGAGATCCTCCTTTTTCTCCCCTCAAAACCCCGTCAACATCTCCTCGCTATTCGGTGGAGCTGGTCGCCGCGGAGGCGGCGGCGGCGTCTTGTATTGTCTCGAGATCACCAAGAATTACTTCCACTCCTCCGATCCTGATACCGTTAATCAGGTATATAACCTAGTCACTAGTTATTCATCATTGGGATATGGATTAGGTGGATGCATCTGAATTACATTCTATAGGAATGAGTTGTTTTTAGACTGTTTTGTAACACTAGTTTATCATAAAATATTGTTACAGCTTGTCCAAAGGATAGTGACTAGAGCCTATGACTTTGTAGTTCATGAACATATGCTTTTCAAAAGGGAAAAAAACATTAGGAATTGAATGGATAACCACGGCCTTTATGGATACAAGGTGGAAAGTAACTAGTGGGGGAATGGATCTTTAACGAGGTAGGTACGTAGTTTTATGTATCGTATCTAAGATCATTCATAGTTTAAGATTTTCGCGGTCCTGGTGCAGCAGTTTAGCATAGTAGGACTCTGGAGGATACTTGGTATTTCTATTCGAAGTTACAAGATTATCAGCTTATCTCTAATCTGCCAGTCTTTCTTAAACAGGAAATAGAGACATTGATGAAGAAACTGCGATATATACCAGGGTCGGAGTTCACATCCGACGTTTCATATGTGGATTTCTTGGACCGGGTTCACAAGGCCGAGTTGAAACTCCGATCAAAGGGCTTGTGGGAAGTTCCACACCCTTGGCTAAACCTCTTTGTCCCTAAGTCGAAGATAGCAGAATTTGACCGAGGAGTATTCAAGGGCATTTTGGGTAACAAGACTAGCGGCCCTATTCTCATCTATCCCATGAACAAGAACAAGTGAGTCTCTCAATCCAACAAGGATCATGATTTACATCCATATCATGCATTTTAAACTCATTGCTCCCCATGAAAACAAACGTAGAAATAAAAAAAATAACCCGATCAAAATTCTTGTTCAAATTATGATATTTCAATCTGTCGTATATGATTAGTTTTTGTTTTCTTCATATAACGTACATACAAATATTGATCCGTTTAGGGATAAGAGTTAACCGAAATCCGAAGTGTCCGAAATGGATACTATTAGATGTCCTTTAGTAGGTGCAATGGATCCAGAATTCCTCTTCCGCCTGTGAGAAGGCCTTGCTTATTTGCTGTTACTAGGTTTGCCCATTTTTGCTGGTAAAAAACCAGCATGAGGAGGCAAAAGGAAGCAAACACAATTCAAGTTGGAAAGATTCTCATGTCAGAAGATCTTCTACATGTGACCAACATTTAGTGTACTTTTATAGGCTATCCTCCCCTCAGGCCCAAGTACACATTGGCAGCCCATAACTTCCCCCACCTCATCTTGGGCCCCAACTTAACTACTACTTGTACCATGCAGTACTGCTGTCACTATACTTTTGAAATAATGGATTTATTAGATCAAGTGATATTCATGTGGAAGTTTCCCTAAACTCATTGCTTTTGCTTTTGTGACAATATAGGTGGGATGATAGAATGACGGCCGTCACGCCCGACGAGGATGTGTTCTATCTCGTCGCCCTTTTGAGGTCTGCCCTCGAGGGTGGCGACGAGATCCACACGTTGGAGTACTTGCAGGACCAGAACGCTCGGGTCCTAAAGTTCTGTCGTGAGGCCGGGATAGACGTGAAACACTATTTGCCACATTACACGACGCAGGAAGAGTGGATGAACCATTTCGGTAATAAGTGGGGACAGTTTAAGTGGATGAAGATGAGATACGATCCGAGACATATATTGGCTAGCGGCCAACGGATATTTACGCCTTCCCTAGGTGGTAACTTGGCGACGTCGTGACCTGTTTTAGGCAGTGCACATTGTACATATAGAAGGGCAATAGATAGAACTTAGAAGCTGAGAAAAGTTAGTAGTCAATGTATTTGTTCATTATTTATATACACACTTCTTTTCCAAGACCTTTTTCACGTGTAAAGGATATTTTAGTTGAAAAAAGAAGCAAAAGCAGTGCAAAGAAGAGTCACACAAGAATCACTAAATATGGGCATAGACCAATCACATAACTACTATCGAGAACCATAAGTGGGTGTCATATTCCTCGATTGCTCACATTTCACCTTTATCGGATCTTATAATCGAAGAATTTACTCGATTATTGTCTTTGTCTCGATAGGTCATTTTGTCAGGCAATGAGATCACTGTCGGCTTGTTTTTTTTTTTTTTTTTTTTTTTCCTTTTTAAGTCGCACATTCGACTTAAAAAACCGCCCAATAGATTGGAGCACTGGAGCCCCATGTCGCTTCAGTGATCAAATACGTAAATACATAACACAGATATAGCTTCTGGGATCAAATCCTAATTGACACATCCATGCTCACAGGCAAACCAGAGGAGAAAAGCATCAATGCATTGCTTCTTCACTGCGATAGGGATTACCTCGCTGTCCAAGCTGATACCTATCTAGGTAGAGCATATAACTCATGTGAGCATCTCTCAAAATACATAGATTATACCTTTCAGTGACTAGCATAGTTTCGCAACTAATGGCATTTCCCTATCAGTTCACCAATGCAACACAACTAAACATAACAAAATTTATTCATCTGCACGGCACAGCTTAGTCAAGGGAATCCACAACAAAATGCATAACATGCGGTACACATCCATTGAAGAAGGCATTACATAGTTAACTAGTATCTCAAGGTTCTCATCCTTGTTTGGAAAGGAAACTTTACAATACACCCACATTGCCACCTCAAATTATAACCATCCCATCTAGATTCAACTACAGCAACAAAATCGCTGCCGAATTTTCCTTCTTCACATTGAGAAATGGCTTCTAAACTTCTGGATTTGACCCACGGTTATATAATGGTAATAGTAAATTGCT
>LIEC01007329.1:2613-68221 GCA_001925005.1 Drosera capensis
GGGGGCAAAAACCAGTCTCAGCACAAGCTATTAGTGGGAGGCTTGATAAATCAAATCTACTAGTAGTTACTTGCTAGTTTTTGCACTGTGAAACACTCACTTTGCCTCTATGCTGATACACCCTCTGTTATCAGCAAATTAAATGAAATTATCAGGCAATCTAAGATCAACACAGAAATTTCAATCAACGCATATTGGTCAGAAGAAACCAAGGCAACAGGAGATATACCAAATATGTGTGTTTTGTAGTGGGGGCACCGGGCAGGGGGAGTGGGAGAACAAAGAAAGGCAGGACCTCAAACAGTGTATGCCAGACACCTATGCAACTAGTTTCAATAGACCCCAACTGTGAACAGCTCATATATTACCATCGTATCCCTTGTATGGATCGGTTGAACATTCTACAGCATTTAAATCCCCAGAGATGTCAGAAACTCAGTAAGAAACTCTACCCACGTAAGTCCAAGAGGTATCTAGAAAGGCTGCTGCAATCCCTTTGGAATATTTCAAACACGTAGTTAATTAACCATATGAGGAATTCAGGAAGCAAGTATAGTAGTATAAGGCTAATCAGCTATTTTCCAATGGAAATTACAAATCTTCATAGAAATATTTTTCACACAACGACCCACAATTAGAGTAACTCAGCGAATAAAATGCAATTTCCTCATAGAGCAGTAAATCAATCAGATAAAGGCTGATAGACAGCTCAAAGAAGCTGATGAAAACGTCCACAACATTGATAAGGAAGTTACAGCATGAAATGGTCTAAATACCTTTAACCAAACCATGTCAGTGTCGCACATTAGTAGCTCAACACCATATGGCAGGATAGAATCAATTAAAACAACCTTCTCCCTTCCCATTTTATGAAACGTTGGTGATCCCCATCCAACATCTGCCGTGCTCATGTGGCTTTCCATATCAAACACAGGAACACCCTTCCAATACAATGCTTCCAACAACTTATTGTCCATAGCACCTGCAGAAAACCATCCATAGCTCCTATAAATAAGGAATCTCGCAAATGCAAGATAACTAAACAGACGAGTGCCATGGACTGTAGGAAAACAGAACAAATGACTTAATTAAATGTAGTGAAAAGGTAGTCAATTTCTCGCATGGTTTGGCATGTTATTACATCACCTAGATGAATACATATCCCAATAGTACACTGTGACATCTTTTCTAGCCTCAGGGAATGTACAAGATGCTTGGTCCATCTAACTAGCTACTGACTACTGCCACTACCCTTTTGATGCATGAGCATTTCATTATAATGGTTAGTTTCCAATCAAGGAATAGATATCATTTAATTTACTAGTTGATCTATGTTAGTTTCCCTAATGTTAGTTTCCCAAGTTGGATCTGTTTCCTAATTTATCTTTCTTTCTATTTTGAGCTATCATGTAATCCTGAATTAAGGATCTTATGATCAATGCATAAGGCTGAATAGTCGATTACCACTGTCATTCTCTTGAACCTTGGTCGAGTCTCGAAGAACTCAACAATAGAAGCCTAGAAGAGACTAGCTTAACAATCAACTATGAAAAATCAATCTCGATGCTCGTTCTTTGCGTACCTCTATAGCAAGACTCATCCTTGATGTGAGTCACTTCAACACGCAATTCGACACCAAGTTAAAGAACTAACATCGACAATCGGTTGGTAAGAACATTGTTTTGGTTATAGTTCAATTACGACTTCCTGCTCTACGAGATGAATTAAGCTGTGCACAATTTACTCTCTTGAGCTCACTCGAAACAAGAGCCTCTGACATAATCTAAGAAACCAACAAAGTAATAATTCGACCAACCAAAAATCTAGCAAAAAAGGAACAAATCTCACCAACGAGGAGATTGGATAGACCGAGATCGGTCAAGTGCTTAACCCAAGTAAGAATAAAATCCATAAACGCATAATTCCCAAACGTTACCACAATCACATTCCCCTTCGCCCTCTCCATCACCAACTCCTTCCTCAACCTGAACTCCTCCAACCCCGGCATTCCCTTCCCCTTCTCCGGCGCCTCCCATATCGCCCTCAACCCCGACACATTCTCATTCCCACTAACACCAGACAATGAAGAACTATCAGAGTACACAACACCTGATGATAATGGTGATAGTAATGGTGATGATGTGAAGGTGGTGATGGAGGCCGCATTGGGAGCGAAGACGGCGGAGAAGACGAAAATCGAAGAAACAACGACGCCGACGATCACGGACGCGTACACTGTGACGAACAGCGGCTTGGATTGAGCCAATTCGTGGCATGGTTTCGTTAACGCCGCCATTGGAGAGGTGGGATTCGAGGGATTAGGGATTTGATTTAGGGTTTTGCTATGGGATCATTGTGGGATTTGGGGATTTTGGGGGGAGAAAGAGAGACCCTGGTTGATTTGGGGATGGAATGAAGTGAAATGAGATCTGATTTGGGTGAAAATGAAATATGAGATGTTTGACTTTGGTGTGTTTGTTTTGTCATGGTGCTGAAAAATGGGTGCTACTTTTTAGTGGCGTTCTATAAAAAATGTGCAAGTGATTGCATGATGACGTTGGTCGTGTTTTTCTATAATTTATTATAAAATATCATTTATATTTATATTATAAGTATATATTTTAATTGTATATATATTTTGTTGGTCGATTTTTTTATTTTTATATAATATTTATTTTATTTTTGAAAAAAATATTAATCAATTATAAATAAATTCGACATCTTTATAAAAATAAATAATTAAATATAAAATATCTGAAAAAATCATAATCCCTCGTATAATCATTTAGTATATTATAGATAGATATGTCATTATAGTTTAGACTGTAGGAGATCCAAGAGTTAACAATGAAGACAACATCTCTACTGTATTTTCTTTTGCAGCAGAAGATCTCAATCACTGCAATTTGTGTTATTTAGTCATTTATAGTTAAAATCTCATTCACATTTATTATTATCTACATCCCATAATAAATACAATATTTTATTTTTTTCACTGTTTAATATGTATTTTGAGAAATTTTATTATTCGTTTGAATGAATGACGTAAAAAAATTATGTTACTGTCTCATGATTAAAATACATAATTTAAACTATAATTAGTATTTCAAGACATTTTTAAAAAATGATGTTTGATCGTCCCGTACGAAACAAGTCAAATTTTACCTCAACAAATCCTTAAATCAAATCGTTATATTTATTTTGGGACGAAGGGAGTACTAATTGTTACATCCAAATAAAAGTCAGTGACCAAATATATAAAGAATTTGCTCTAATTTCATATCCTACATTTAGATTTCATAGTACTCTTTTACTATATGCTTCAAGCTACGTACGAACAACGGTTGCGCTTGGGCACAGAGTTAGTTTCCTTATATAGCTCTATGATGCATATAAATCTTTAACTTTTCCCTTTTTAGCTCTTTGATGCTCGAAGATCGATCATGCACTAACAAAGATCATGCTTAACATTAAAAATTATTATAAGAATAAAGATATGATTTTTCTCTCCTTCTCTTTTAGTGAGAGATATGGGTTCTCATTACTAATAATAATTAACCAAGAAAGACACGGGTTTTTTAGAACTATCGGACCGCAAGCCAAAACTTGGCATATTTAATCAAATAATCCTTTTTTTTACAAGATATAAGATTAGTCATAGAAAGATTTGTTGATCTAAATTTTTTCAATAAATATTCAGTACTTGAAAACCACATTACCTTCATCCTTTGCCCTTTCCCTCAGAGCATACTTCTTTGGATTGTGATTTTCCGCCTGTCAAATCTTGGTTCCATCCAAGCAGCTCCGGCAGACCACTAGGCTTGAAGGTAAATTCTAGGCTTTGTGTAGTTCTGTTTGTTGAATCATCATTCAGTCTCTTATTTGGAATCGAAACAGATCGTTATGATATGTTGGTCCGAATGTACATTCGGCTTTGAGTTTTCTGAATAGAAAGTATTGATGTTGAGCGAGTTTTATCCCCTTTGTTCAAATTTATTCGGCGCGATCACATATTTCATATTAATATTCTCATGAGTTTTTGTTGTGTATATGTTACTTTCCCCCTTATTTTTTTCTTTCATGCATTAGTTGATATAAGGTGGCATTAACTCGACCTGTTCTGGTTGCTCAGATAAGAAAGTTGTTTAACTTAAGCAACGATGATTAGGCTATTCAAGGTAAAGCAGCAGCAGCTCGATGACCCTACCGCTCACACGAGAAAAGTTCAAACTGTTGGGAAACTCCGAGTGCATAAAGGTAACTATCACGTCGTCGTGCTGATAATTTACTTGTTCTTCCTCGTAACAGTGGTCGTTTCATGCCTCTGTCGGTTGTTATATAGAGCTTGTGCTAAGAAATTATCAACTAACTGAAGTTTTCTTCCTTTACAGATATAAGCGAACTAAACTTGTCAAAAACCTGTCGCATTGCCTTCCACAATGCAAAGGACGACTTGATGTACTTCGAAGTTACTATTCTCCCTGACGAGGGTTACTATGCATAAGTATCATTTAATACCAAATATCAGTTAATAAATATCATTGTACTGTAAAGGGGTCGGCGTTCATATTGCTGTATTGTATGAGCATTAGGGCCGACTTTCAAATATTGCCATACAAACATGATCCTTTTTCATCTTTTGCAGTGGCGGCAGCTTCAAGTTTTCTTTCAAGATCTCCGATACCTAAGGTCAAGTGCATGAAGAAGGTACATATATAGACACCGACTTTGACGAGTATGATTATGCAATTTACATACCAATATCACGACTGAATCGACATTGCGCCTTTTATTCTTAGGTTTACCACCCTAACATTGATTTAGAAGTAAATGTGTGCCTTAACATTCTAAGAGAAGAGTGGAAGCCTGTTCTCAACATAAACACATTCATATATGGACTCTGTCATCTGTTCCTGGTACATGATCTAATTCTTTATTTTCTCGTCTCCTCTATTATGCTTGAATCCTTTTTACATATTACTCATATGGAGTGTTTTCGTGTCTGTAGCAACCGAACCATGAGGACCCGCTGAATCAAGAGGCAGCAGAAGTGTTGAGGAAAGAACCGAAGACGTTCGAGTATAATGTGAGGAGAGCTTTGGAAGGTCTGAGTTTGAACGGGACTCAGTTCTCTAAGTGCATTTGAGGTTGCTATTGGTTGCAACCACGAAATTTCTGTATTTTCGTGAAGTTTGGCATTGATTTAAGTAAATTTTGTGTTTAGATGTGGTGTAGAATGTCAATCGTATGATAACTTTAGTAAAATAGTGCCTTGATCATTTATCCACTTGAGCTTTATAATCCAAGTTACTAGGATTTACATGCTCCAGTATATACTTCTATTTCGTTTTATACTTTCATAATATGTCAAGGATACTTTTAAGGTAATCCACCGAAGTCATGGCAGCAGTCTTCCATCGCTTGGGCAGGAGAACGTAGATAGACCTAACTTGGGTGTTAACCCTCCACCATCTCTCCCTCGTTAGCATCATGTTCGTTGTTAAACCTTGTTATTCTCACTGTATTTTCGACTCGACTGTATATTCGACCGGAATTTCATACTAACAAACAAAAAAGATTTGCATCACCCAATATGCAGAACTAAAGAGAATTAGAGAATCTGTTAATTATGAACTGTCCATAACAGATACACAAAATGATAGAACACATGACACGATATGGTTTATCTATATACTAATCAAGTTCCCAATTACAGAAGCACCTCAGTGCACAAAAAGCAGTGCTTACAAGATATAAAAACCATAAAAAACAATAGCTCTACAAGAAGGAAAAGAAGATTCCCAAACCCGCTTCTTCAAGCAAGAGCAAGAATAACCCTCTCAAAAGACAAATCCATCAGCAAACATAACCTAGGAAAACACCTTAAACAACATAATCATTTATGTTTTGGTTCTCAATGTTGTCCATCTCCATCTACACTTTCCCTATCCAAATCAATGCAAAGGCCAGTGATCGCACCTCAAAAACGAACTCACCCTTTGATCTGGTGCGCGGCCATCATCTGCACCGTCTTCATGATCATAGTCATCATCACCGGCATCGTTGTGTTTGTCGGGTATTTAGTCCTCCGTCCTAGCGTTCCTTTTGTTAGGGTCATATATGCTCACCTAGACGACTTCAGCTTCGACGATGCAGGGGTGCTTACTACAGCTTTCACCGTGGTGATAAGGGCGGAGAATGATAATGCGAAGGCGCACGCCAGCTTTTCCGACTTAAGGTTCACGTTGAGCTTCAGTGGGTTGGATATAGCCAGGTTGGAGGCACGTCACTTTGATGTTGACACGAATGACTCCCTGGATTTGAAGTTTGTGTTCGCATCTTCGCCTATACCGTTGGATTCAGAGCAGATTAATGCGGCTGATCTGTCGCTGAAGGAGAATGAGATTGAATTCGGGTTGAAGGGGAGTACAAGGGCTAGGTGGAGAGTTGGTCCTCTTGGTTCTGTCAAGTTCTGGTGTTTCTTGAATTGTCAGCTTAATTTCCAGAGAAATGGGAACATCACCAGCATGTCTCATTGTAGCTCCAAGTCCAAATAACTTGGTTTTTATTTTATTTTATTGTAACGGTCAATGAAATATAGAACAGAAGTGTACAGATTCATGTGCATACATCTGATAGATATACATTCACCATCGCTAAGTTTCAGTTTCTAGGTTTTCTTTTGAACTCAAGGTCTAACTATCCGTGTGGGCCGCAACACCTATTAGTCGGTAGAAGATCGATTATGCCCATTTGGCCTGTTCGTCATCGATTCGGGGATAATTAATCACTATGGATTCGAGCCATAGCACATTGTTTCATAAAACCATATGACGATCAAAATCAAGTGAATTGGATTGTACAAACAATTTTTCTCACAGCACGGAAGTTATAGCATTAACGGAGAATAATCAGCATGGAATTGCTTCCTAAGCCATCGTAACTTGCTTTTGCTTTCTAGGCCAACGCAACTTGCTTTCCAACAGCTAATGAACCGTGCAAAAAGGAGTATTAGATCCATCCACTAGGAAGTACTATCTCGAATATTCCTAGATTTTATTTATGATGAGAATATCCGAGTTATTATTGCTATGCACACCAAAGGTTGTACAAACAATTTTTCTTCGGCACGAAAGTTATAGCATTAACGAATAGTAAGAAGCTGCATGGAATTGCTTTTAGAGAAAGAAAGCTTCAGCGTTTGGAACCTACACAGAGCTATTCAACAAGAGTATTGGGTACAAACCCACTCTATCAGAGTCTTTAGAGACAAAACCCAGCAACTGAAAAGAACAGAACACAAAAGTCTGTTTACAGGCTTTTATATCTAGTTACATTGGTAACAACCCAAACAATCCACACCGTCCATTCCCTCTCTTTCCCAGAACAATCCATCGGCTGAGAATAAGTGGCCTACCAATCTTCCAGCCCAACAACTACAACCAAGGCCCAGCACAAAAACACCTGGCCCATCGTCCACCAAGGGCCATCTCCATGGAGTACAAGCCAAACAGTGAGAACAATGATGCGTAAATCATGATATATAGTACCCACTTCGATTACATGATTGATTGACACCGAATGTATTACAAACAATGTGTGAATTTAGTAACAGAAGTTTCAAACGATAAGAATTGTTATTGGCATGAGCCCTCAGGTGCCATCCTCATTCAGCGTTCCATAGGAGAAGAATCTGCTCGGGTGCCATCGTCATTCAGCGTTCAATAAGAGTCGACGATAGAGCTCTCCACACCACCACCATAGAATCTCTAAGACTACACGTATAATAGTAAATGTTTGATGCCAAAGCAGGAGGGATAGAAAACAGAAGCATACCCATTGAATTCGCATACAGGTGTGGAAGAGTACCTACTGGAGAGTGCAACAGAGTGCTTTGAAATCTACTAGGAGATGTTAGGAGATGTGACGGGCTTATTGTTTTCGAGACCGTACGACACTTAGACATCCTTGGCTCGTATATAAATTCAGCCTTTCCTCTCTTGAAACTATCGCTCAAAACTCGTGGGAATGCTGTTAAAAATGAGAATGAAACTTTGTGTTTGAAGAACTTGGGTGTTTGTATTGCTCGTAAGGATGTCCTCAGGATGAGATGGATCTCGTGGTGGATGGTTTGACAAATGAACCAAACATCCCCTTATATACACCTTCATGGAAGAATCTAGACTCCATCTCTAGACTCTTCCTTATCCTAGGGTTTACAAGATTCTCTAGAAAACTCTATCAAACCCTACACATTTACAACATTGAAGAAGAGTGGAGAAGAATCCGAAACATGAGCTAATTTTTGGGTCATTTTGGATTGAGTTTTGTATTGGACCAGACTCCAATTTAGCTAGCCGGTGTCACAAAGCACGAGGGATAGAAAACAGAAGCATACACAATTGAATTCGCATACAGGTGTGGAAGAGTACCTACTGGAGAGTGCAACAGAGTGCTTTGAAATCTACAAGGAGATGCCCGACTGGAAAACAAGAAAAAAAGGAGAAAAAAAAAAGAAAAAGAAAAACTACCAAAGTTACTTTTATTTGTGATTAATTATGATTTTTTTTCTCTCCACCAAAATTATGATTTTGTTTCTCTCCACCAATCAAACTTCAGGAAAGTATAGAAGGGTGTATACGTCGGGATACACCTAATACCTCCCTATAATCGAGTAGATGATGCAATAATTCAAAATAGTTTTCCAATCATACACATGGAAATGGGTCACAGGTTCTAGATCTGTACCCTTACGAAGAAACCAGCTCACCGAAAGCACAATATCAAAACATTGATGAACTAGAATCCTCAATTGTCATACCTTGCATCAGCAGATCGAACTAGTAGAAAACCAGAGCATGTGGTTCCATGTGCATATTATTTTGGTGATTGGAACAGGATGCATTTTCTTAGATAACATATCCCCTAAGCGAGCTGCCAAAATAAACACAAATCATGAGGTGCTAATTAAACAAAGAGCAAAGAGATCCAAGCAGCAGTTTCAAGCCTCTCATCATCGACTTAGTTCAAGAGGTTCTTAGCAGTTTGGCAATCCATTTACAAGACCATTATTTTCTTTGAACATTACAATTCACATTAGACGGTACCATAACGCATTCTACACCCTCCCCTATGACAGTACCATAAGCCGAGTCTTAATATATTAACAGAAGTACCCACGGTATGCGCACACATCAAACAGTAAAAAACATGGAGAAACAGCAGGAAGGTGGGCATTGGCACTATTTTCTGTTAGTAATGTCACTACTGCGTTAACACATCAGTTCTGAATCATACGCATCAATTACTTCAACTAACTCAATCACACCCAAAAACCTTACTTGATTTGAGAAGAAAGGATAGCCCAACAAATTAGGGGATCATCCCATCAACGGATCAAAATCCTATTGAATACGGAGCTACTTTGTGATGGTGAATCCGTTAACGAAAAATGATTTAGAAATACCCTTCTGGTTTACGGGCTATTCGATTGAGCAAAGAGGGATTTCCAGGATAGCCCAACAAATTCCATTTTTCTCTAGAGTTTAGGAAATTATTTGTTTTGTTTTATTGAAATCCCTTTTCTTCAAAATCCAGATTGTACAAGCCTCTTGAACATTACAATCAAAAGGTTTGCACGAGAAGGAATGAAGGTAGTCTAAAAACATACAGGTTCAACAAAAAACAACCCGAAGAAATGCTAAACTGACCCAAGGGCAACAAAGAACTAGCTGTATTATTAGATCTACAGGCACTCTTATCAATTATTTTAATAATCCTTGACCAAACAATCGCAATAGATATAGGTCAAGAGTAGATCTAAATATACTTCATGTTTTAAGGAGAGCGATAGAGCAATAAAAGCTATTTAAAAAAAATTACACCGTGTTGGTACAAGTGGCATGGAGCACGTTTCCCTCGAGCATGAATCATGTATCCCCTTGTAGAGAACTGGCCCATGAAGCAAAAATCTTAGTCAGCCTTGCAGCTCAATTGTATCGTTACAACTGATTTTCATGTACAAAAGAGGCACCTTCGGCGTAAGGAACCACACACAATCTCTAATTCATGTGAATGGACAAAACAAGAACACATTGATAGAAAGGAAAAGAGAATTACGAAATAAAATAATAGATGAAAATAAATGACTCAGCTAATAACTACAATTATTTTCTTTGAACATTACACTTTATGTTAGGCATAAAGTATTCTACTCCCTACTCCATGTCTCAATACATCTAGTGGTCTTAATTAGACTTGAAGGCCTATCTTCACCAAGCAGGCAAGAAGCCTTATCGTAAATATGAACAGAAATACCAACGGTACGTGCGCACCAAACAGTAAAAAACAAGGACAACACAGTAGCAAGGTGGGCACTGGCACTCGTTTATATTTATCCTGCATTAACATCTACCAGTTTTGAACATGCGCATCAATTGCTTCTACTATCTCGATCAGAGCCAAATATCTAATTTGCCCATTTTGTCTCATAAATTTAGGGAACTAATGTATATGCTCTGTTTTGTTTAGCAAAAATCCTGTTTCTGCAAAATCCAGAAGGTACATGCCTCGTGTACACCACAATCAGAAGAGTTGTACAAGGAATGAAGTGGTAAAAAAATTTACGACCACAAAGAAAAACTTACCGAAGAAATGCTGAACTGGCCCAAGCGCCATAAGAAGTAGCTGTATTAATAGACCTACAAGTAAGCATATCAATTATTTTAATAATCCCTGACTAAACAATCATAATAGAATCATCCCCATCCCACACAATAAGTCGTTCAACCAACTCCTCCAGGAAGATGAGAGAAGAGGTCAAGAGATCAAGAGGAGAGGTCAAGAGATCAAGAGAGAGAAGAGGTCAAGAGATCAAAACCTGTTGAGTGCAAAGCTACTTTATGATGATGAGTCCGTCAGCGAAAGCTGAATTAAATGATCTTCCGGATTTGCGGGCTATTCAGTTGACCAAAGAGTTTCTCTTTCAGGATTTCTTAAAAAATAAAAACAATGGCAATAGATTGGTCAAAAGTGGAGCGTAATATGCTTCATGTTTTAAGGAGAGTGATAAAGCTAAAAAAGCAACTTATATCAAGCTAATAGAAAAAAGAACTAAGCCCTAAAACCTCGTTGGTTCAAGCGGCATGGAAGTCATACCGCTTAAGCACGAATCATGGATCCACCTATGCAAAACTTGCTCATAAAGAAGAAATCTTCAGTACTTAGTGAATTACTAAAATAAAAGAATCGATGCAACAAATAGCTCAGCCAAAGTGTCCTAGAACTAACGTCTCAGAAATTCAAACCAAGTTCTAAAAATGACAATCAGATACCTTTTAAAGAAAAAAACTTCCACCATGCATCACAATCACTCTCCGCAACTTCTCCAATTGCTTACATGCTGAACTTCTTCATTAATACAACCCAAAGAGATTTCTATATTTGTACTACTGAGGGTAATCATTAATCCGCTACAAATCTAATAAATAACAACTCAAGGAGATTGACAAATAAAAAACCACACCATCCAACACCTACCATAACCAAGAACTAATCACTCATTATAAGATGCATATTAAACTCTGCACAAGTCAATGAACTGAATTGACTAATCGAAAATCACACCGTCTATTCCAAAAAAGTAGTCATGAATTCAGGAAGCCAGGCACACGAAATCACGAGACAATATCATAATCATCAAACAATCAATTCAAGAAACCAAAAAATCACAATCGATCCGATCCTGTCCGCATAGATCTTCGAAACTAAAACCAAAAATATGCCGTCACTGTCATCACAAAACAAGTACTAACAAACACAATCCAATCCAATCCAATCCACACCAAACACAAATCAATCAACCAATCAAATCAACAAAACAAAACTGCAATCAATCAATCAATCCAATCTTCTCCGATCCAAATTCACCGCAGCCTCCGATTCAGTTGATGCAAGGCGGGAACCACCGCACACAACTACTCCTCCACCACACCACCGTCGTCTCCGGCCGCGGCGGTTCCCGACCTGCACCAAGCGAATCCGAAGCAGCTAGCAATGACGACGCCTTTTTGCGCCGTGTGGCTTCGATGTGGTTGTTGAGGATTTGATTTCTTTGCTAGGTTCTGTGAGAATATTTATAGGAGGAAGAAACGAATTAGATGTTGACACGTGAGGGAGGTTGGGGGATGAAATGACGAGTTTGTCCTTGGAAGAGTGTGTAAGGGAAGAGCGATACGCGTCGTTTTGAGGAGGGGCTTTGTGGGGATTTTGAGAGGGGATGGTGATGGTGCTTGTTGGGGAGTGTGCAATGAGCAGTTCGAAGTGGTTTGACCTCGGCACGTGTTCGTAAGACTAACACTTGAGTTCACTCCTTATCCAAAAAAAAAAAAAAAAAACAATTGAATTCACTTGAGTTAATGTGGGGAACATCTTTTTGAAAACAAGATTTTATCCTTCGTAAACAAAACAAAAAGCGGCAAAATAACTTTAATACCCATTTCAAAAATTCATCACATTTTGTCTTTGACAATAGTTTGCCAAACACTCGACATTCTATTGTGAGAATATCATACATCTAACACCCTTTCAATGATATGTTCTTTTTTATTGAAAAAAACAACATAATCATTTCATTGTATTCAATCATGCATTTATAATCCATGTGACCCACCCTTATTACCTTTCTCCATCATCTCCTCCGTCGACAGTTAAAACAAAATTCGAATTAATTATCGAATCGTTATCAAAATTGATTGAATCAGTTATTAAATAATTTAGTTTTGATTATAAATCGTAGTTTAAAATTGAAATGAACTTAGAAATTATGAATAATGCTACTAATCGAATCATTTAGAATGAATTAGCGAATCGTTTAAAAATAATTATCATATTTGTTTAACAAAAGATTGACAAGGTAAAAAATCAAACACATTATATTATTTTAAAACTAAGATTAGCCTAATATCTTTAGTATCATGGATATTGTCTTTGTTTTTTTTTTGTTAGAAATGAAAATAAAAGCTTCAATCATATTTTGTATTTTATTTGATCCAATATTTTTTTAATTTGTTAGTAAGAAAATCACTTCTTCATATGATTATAGTATCTTCAATCATATCACTTCGACCGTTTCTTTTGCCTAGCCTCTCGGGTCGCAATAAGCTGGTTCATCTCCAAAGCTAGCTCACGAACCCGGCTAATAGTTATTGTGTCTGACCGCTTCTTTTGCCTTACCTCTTGAGCAGCAGCAGGCTCGTCCATATCCAAAGCGGGCTCAAGGGTTGCAAAACAAATAAGGAAAAAGAGACAACAAAGAAGCATTGAAAACTGAAAGAAGTAGAAAAGATAAAAGTCCTTAGAGACTAGAGAAAAAAAAATCCTTCAAGACTAGAATCAACAAACTAACCAAAATCGTGACGAAGAAGATCGAACTCCTCATGGAGGATAGCTACGATGAAGAGCTTATAGTTTGGTTCTTCTGTTCAATGCATTATCTTTCGGAAGGCCCTCGTTTCTGCCTGGTTCATTTTGCCTTTCTTAAAATTTTTAGGGTTTAAATCCTCGACCCATCAAAGGATAAAGGGTCACCTACCCTCGCTTATCTAAACGACGAGAATGAACCGGATCTTTCACCCTCTATGGTTATACAAACCCTTATCTATCCATTTCTTACCCGAATTTGTAATAAAACACAACCAACTCGACTCCTTGACTCTTTGATTGGTGTTGATGTGAAAGAAGTTGAAGAAAAGGGTGGGAGTAATGGAGGATACTGGAACATCGATCTTGACAGCGGCAAAATAAAAAGTGGTAACAAGATAGATAGCGTACGGTGTGACTTGAAAGGGTGAAATTTCAAGAAAGGTGAAGACATCTATGATGAAAGGGTGGACTGAAAACTAAAATGCAGTTTCTAAAGTGTCCGTATATAGGGGAAGATACTGAGGAGGATAATGAGAGTGGATGTAAAAGGCGACGAAACTAGGAACAAAGAACCTCTAAGAA
The DNA here is from genome assembly GCA_001925005.1 of Drosera capensis. Taxonomy (NCBI): domain Eukaryota; kingdom Viridiplantae; phylum Streptophyta; class Magnoliopsida; order Caryophyllales; family Droseraceae; genus Drosera; species Drosera capensis. Next base: position 16,618 of record LIEC01007329.1, read on the forward strand.
TTCAAAATCCTGAACTCAGCAACCTTACTACGATAGAGGGAAAGAAAAACCGTGGAAGGACACATTGAGGAGTCTCCTCTATCCTGGGATCCACAGAGACAAGATCCTCTCTTCCATCGACTCAATTAACTTTAACTCATGAGCTGGTTATGATGTAATCACTAGAGACAAAGACTCCATCATTTGGTCCGGGACTGTCCCAATCTCAGAGGTATAAGGTCTACTGAGTCCGGGGGACGAACTACAAGAATCTAAGCCCGAACTACTAGAATCTAACCTCGAAAATGAATTATAAGACTCATCAAAACTAGGGGAGAATGACTTTCGTAGATGAGACAAGAAGAGATCTGAAGCAAGAGACTAGATTTAGCTTTCAACACCCAAAGTCGAGAGCAAGCTTCTTCAACTCAGAACCGAGATATAAGATTTGCAAACGTAAGACCAGGATTTTGGTTTGTATTGAAATGACAAGATTGGATTGATAACATGTTAAAACCGGGGATAGACGAGATTGATACCTGCGCTTGTCGAAACCGGGGTAAATTAATACCGGGGTCTAAACCTAGCAAACACCCTACTTCATAAATTCATGTCTTCTATCAAGACCGACAAATCCAAACTCAAACCACAACAATGCTACAAGTTTTTACCACATGAAATGTGGGATAAATGGCAAAACGAAGCGAGGGTCAGGCTTGAAGCAACCCGGCTTAAAGCACCCCCGAAGTCGGGGATGGACTTGAAGCGACCCGACTTAAAAAACCCTGAAGTCGGGGTTGGTTTAAAAAAATCCAAAGTCGGGAACAATTCCACTCGGGGTCAGGGGTCGACAACCAAGATTCAAACCCAAGGAATGAGGTCAGGGAAGCTCGAGATCAGCGAACTCGAGACCCGAACTCAAGGTCATTGACAAACCAAAACCCCCGTTATCAAGGATAACAAACAAAGTCAGGAATCGGGACCTCACCTACGAAATGAGATTATGAAACCCGATATCCAAACCCGATGAAAGACGGGGACAAAGAGTAAAGCTCCAAACCGAAATCTTCATGTCGCATCGAGATTGAAGCTTTTCAGTGGATGTGAGACCTCGAAATCAACTTGACTCGGGTTTGACAAAATTCGAGACCCGGGAATGACCCGAAGCCAGCCACAAAATCTGTGGCTGAGACCCGACACGACGAGGGATGTAGCTAACTAAGAGAAAGTCAGGAACATGAGCTCGTATGGGGCTCGAGTAGCCGGGCTCGAAGACCATGAAGCCCAAAACCGAACACGAAGTCCTAGATAGGGAGATCCGAGATTTGGGACTTCAAATCCAGGGGATGATATATGACTCTGGGTCTTGATGAAATTCTAGAGTTCGAGTTAACGAAATCAAAGATCAAAGCTACCAATTCCAAGCTATGATTTTGGTGAGGTACACCGATGAGGTTGAAATTAGGGATGGATGATGAAGATAGGGGTTCGATGAAGGTGTATTCGAGCTTAGGAGATTGAAGGGTAGTCGAAACCGGGTTTAATCTCTAAGTTGGGGCTCTCCAAGTTAAGCCAAGTCTTCGACTCTCCAAGTCGGGGCTTCTAAATCGGGAACTCTTCAAGTCGTGAACTAAGGAAAGGGTTTGGAGAGTTCGGTTAAGGAGCTTGAAAATCATGCTCGACGTCACGTTAGGGTTTGGCTTCACGAAGTCGGGTTACAACGAAATCAGGGTACAACTTGGGGCTTCACCAAGTCGGGCTACAAGCAACAAGTTTGCACTTTGATTTGTTGGATTTGAAATTAGAAAAGGAATAGAAAAATATGGGGGACCTCTCCTTATATATCATAGACTAATGGGCCTAAGGGCAAGGTTCATGGCCCCAAAAGTGTAAGAGTTTTTCATCCCATCATTACTTGGTCAAATGTGATTTGTTAATTTCAATACAAGGATTTCCAAACACTGATAGCTATTGAAGATCAGATCCGTGTTTCTGAAACTCGGGAACTGAAAGGGTCCGGCGCGAAATTTCCTTCAAGGCCGAAGCTGGGGGGAAAATGTTGACATCAAAATCAACATATGATAATTGGTTAGAGGTCCAAAATAAGACCCAACACCTTAAGTCAAGGCCCATAAGAAAAGATCAGATGACACATCATAAATGACTAAGTCATCTGCCTTATAAGAAGATGATAGATGTCAAGCATTCAGGGATCAACGGTTTTTTGTAAATACCCTTATTTTATAACAAAAAAAGATAACTTCTTTGGACCTAACTCTGCAATTTAGTGGGACATCTACTCCTTCCTCACTTAAGCATCGGAGTCGCTCCCTAAGGAAAGCTTCCTCGAGCCTAGCTAATCGGAGTGTTGTATCATGATGTGATTGTAGATTAAGAGTATGGATCGAAGCCCAACAACCAAAACACCCCCATAAAAATTCCTAGGCTCATAAACTCATACCCTCTCCCCATTTTCACACACATAATCCCTCAACATCAAAGGCTGAAATCTGATATACCTACTATCCTTCAAGATTTTCCTCTTATCCTCCAAGTTTCCAAACGGAAAAATGAAATATCCTTTATCATGCAAAAAGACTTGAGGTTCAACTACCCCTCTCCACTGAGATTGAACAAACGATTCCATCAATGAGAATAGCACAGCCTCTCCCAATTACAACTTGATCTCCATAAGCTATTGTCTTCACAACATCATCCATGAACAACTCCAGCACTCTTCTTTATTACTTGTACCATCCAACAAAAAACCATGTCCAAGAGCCCTATTAGCATTACCATTTCTGCGCTGTATAATTCCACGAGATTTTAAAGCATCTACATACACATATAACTTACTAACAGCCCCATCATCTTTCAACCCATCCTTAACAAGACTTCTGCATACGACTTCTTAATACTCCCAACCATGTTTCTAGATTTAGGGCTACTCGAAACCTACATATCATTCCTAACCCTAAGCCCTTTCTTGATATCTTCAACCTCATCTGCCCAACTAGACCCTTCTTCGACGACAAAGACACTCTATTAGCACCACCCATAATTACCACTTTCTTCACATCATCCTTCATAGCCTTCACCTCCTCCAAAGTACTAGTCAATGGAATTTCTCCATCCTTTTACTGTACCTCTTTTTTAGACTTCGTCGGAGCCTTTGGTTCATCTTTTTTCCCCTTCACCTCCTTCGAAACCTCCATCTTCTTCAACCCACTCTCCACCATGCCCTTCTTAAATTTCACCTCATCTACTCCATCAACCAAATTCGCTTCACCCTTGACATCATCCTAAGAAGCCTTCTTTGTTTATTCGTGACCCATTGTGAGATGATAGCTATCGAAAATCGAAATCGACGGCTAGAGAAAGAACCCTCTCCTCCCTTGGTTACATATCTCTATTGATGAACTCAATATCCTTATCTTTTACTTTATACTCATATAATCATAAAGATTAAAAAATCAAAACTCACAAAATCAACACACACATAAAATTCACGTGCCAAACCAATTTGTTGTATATTTTCATGAAATGGAGGAAGTAGTACGGTGTACGACATCATAATGGATAATATATTACACAATTATGGTTTGGCCCATGCACCACCTATAAAATTTATCTTAATAAATCTTCGTAAATGGGTTATTAATTGTTGTTGAATTAAAACAGGTTAATTAGTTGATCTAATAAAGTGAGATGATATGCTCTTATTTTAGTTTAATATGGGGCCGGTTAGTGTGGATTTGGTAGATATTTGTTGATCCATGATGAGTAGACCTAATAATTGCTACATCTATATATATATAAATTAGGTCATCTTTCCTAACCCTAATTATCCTATACATGGTGACTCATCGACACCGGTTTAGGAAAGTGGAGCATAATGTTGTTTGTTCGTGATCCAAGTTTACAGATCTAATCGATCCAATTGCATGTTTGTCATGGTTAATTTTCGTTGCGCATCCTGACGATCAAGATACGCATATGGTTGTTTTCAATCTTCGTTTGTTATTATAGATCTATCTATGATGATCCTGTATTGAATTTGTCTACATGTGGTATCAGAACAGCATAGACTAAATTTAGACTCATAAAGATATGATTTTGAGAAATTAAGATAGGATAAGATAGGTAAATTTATGGTTAATACGATCGGATCCTATTCTATTCCTTGTTTCTAGTCGCAATGAAGTTTTAACTATGGGGTTTGATTCTGGAATTAATAATTTTTCAAAATCAGATCTAAAAATTGGATCTGGGAACTTTGAGATCATGATGGATCTGAAAATTTTAATAACAAATTATATCTAGAAACATTAGATTTCAATTTTGAGAATTTATGGGATACAGGTTTGTGTCATGGATCGAATTTTGAATCCATAAATTTTCAGTTTTGGAACATCATCGATCATGGGTATAAAAGCAGTACTTGTTCCATGAGATCTAAAACATAATGGATAAAATTTCAATCCTGAAAAATTAGAAAAATTATTGAATGTGTAATCTTGAACCACCGAAAACGAAATGAATCGTGAAGTCAAGGTAATCGTTTTCTGGATGCGACATCAAGTTGAGTCAATTCATGTTTTCTCACGATATGTGTTATGTGTACCTTCAACACAATGGATATGCTTTTGGAAGCATCGATTTTGATTCTTCGCTTGAGCAGAGTAGAGAAGGTTAAGAGCTTTTTAGGAAGAAATATGAAAACTGGATTGTTGAATTTCTTGATTTGGCCTATCAAATCAAATTGGTCTCCATAGTATAACAAGGTTTCCACAATGATATGAGTTAACTATCAATCCTTTTTTGTAATTTCTTAAAAAAATACTTCAATTTGTAACTTTGAGGTGAAAGTATTTGATTTGTCATTTGCTTTTGCATATTTTATGTGATTTCATCCTATTTTATGTCCTTTTGTATGTGATTCTACTTTTAAAGGAATTTCTCTAGTTGTTTCAAGAGATTTGCAGAATTTGATATTGTTTTCAGTTCAAGGATAAATATTGGTCGAATTCCACTTATCTTAAGATCTTGAGCTTTTAGCTTAAGTGATCAGAAATCACTCAACAATCTTGATCCACTCTAGTTGTATATAGTGCTAGTCTTGAAACCAGTTCACTAAATATATATATATATATGTAACTCATATAGAACCCATCAAGAACAAATCCTATATAGGCATGTACCAAATCGCAAGTTTGGGATTAAAAAAAAAAAAGGACTTATCTTGTTCCCTTAAGATCCATATTTATATTCTTGATGTTGGGCACAATTTGCTGGTTAACCTACAAACTTAGCTTCAACATTTATTTGTGTTCAATGGGGATTATGGTTAGGTGATGAAGTATTATAAATCATATTCGGATGGATCGACTGATTAATTCAAAATATCCCTTGAAAATGTAAATTTAAAGATCTATTAAGACTATGTATGTGAAATAATTTGTACATGTTGAGCATGCTTCCTTGATAGTTGGGCGACTGGTCCTTTTAATGGGTGACCATTGTGTCATGAGTCGCATTCGATTTGTAATAATCACATAATGTAATAAGATAAATGTATTAACTATATTATTTTTTGGTTGAGCTCTAAAAACTATACGGACAATCCTTAAGAAATTATTTCTCTAAACTGTTTCATTTTAATGGACATCTATATTGGATTCATTACCTTGCATCATTAGACAATCAAGTCTACGTCTAACTTTGGATAACGTGTAAGACACAAAGGTCAGTGAAATAAAAAAATGATGTAGTTTTTGTATATTAAAATAAGACGACATGTATAACATATGTGGTTTAATGCTTGATACATCCCATCAAATTCTTCCTGTTAAACCACAATCCGATGATGTGAGTAACTTACAATGTGTATTTTGAAGATATTTCATGTTTGAGTGGAATTCCCAAAGAGACCTTTTTTTTCGTATTTCTGAAATGTGTCCCATAAGATTATAAGTTGCCTTTTGTATAGTTCTTGATCATACTCCCAAGGAGGTGGTTCTGTATTAAAAGTTTAGCATATGATTAAGAGATAGAGATAACCATGTGTATTTTGGAGATGTTTCAGGTTTGAGTTGTAATCCCAAAAGGGACCTTCTTATTCGTATTTCTAAAATGTGTCTTATAAGATTACATGTTGTCACTTGTTTAGTGCTTGATCATACTCCCAAAGGAGGTGGTTCTATGTTAAAAGTAGGAGGTTTGACATGATTAGTATATAATTGAGTGATAACCGTCATTGGGATCTATATACACCTAAAAGTGATATCATTTATGATTGGTTTAATTCTCAAATCCGTTATTATGTTGAGAAATTTACATTGCATGTCATACATTTGACCTAAAAATGTTTGTATGATGATCCCAGTGATTTCTGTTATGTATACTCAATATAGTTTTAAAGTGTACATTGACTACTCACATGATATATCATTACTATGTATGTATCATTTCTGTTTGATATATCATTAGTATGTATGACCACTCAGAAATAACATATCATTTCTATTATTTAAAATATCGTTATTATGTATTTTATCAACAAAGTTAAAATTCCTTTGGAAGTTCTTTTGCTTTAAAAATCGAGGAACATTGGAAAGGATTTATTTCACTAATAGAATGGGAGTGCTTAATTATGGGAAAATTTTAATTTGTGCACATAATCAGCTCAAAAGTATTTATATGATAAAGTTTTGGAATCTTCTGTATGTGTAATTATATGTTTTAAAAATTACACATCATCACACTTTTATGAAGCATTATCAACTGGGATTTATACATTGCGTGTCAAGCATACTACCCAAAGGACCTTTTTTGATTATGGTGAAATTAACCCTTTCCACTAACTATTAAAAGTGCAGGTGAGTAAAATCAATTCTTGCTATCAGTTAGAGAAATACATTCCATTTATTGCCCATATGGAAGATGAGAAGGTGCCTTTGTTTATTTCTTCTCTCTATGATCAAGTGAAAGCATATGTCCTATGTGATGAGTGGGAGTAAATTTAACTATCCTTATTTTCTATATGAGTTGCATATTGCAATGATGTGCTTCTACTAGACGAGTCCATAAGTTTAACGACTTATAGTTAGTGGATTCTATAAGTTCCGACTCTCTCGAAGATTGGAAAACGAAGGATGTTTTTTTCACATGTAGGATAATATCTCATTTTGAGAAATAGAAAGCAATGTTCTCTCGACTATGCGTTTCTGCATGTAGCATGTTATTTCATATTATACACTTTTCCTAGCAAACTTATTTTGTGGTGTTGTTGTTGAATTATATGGACTCATGCATATGCATTATGATATTAACTTCTATGTTGTTCCTTAACAATATAGTATCACAAGAGTTTATGTTACAATATAACATTTCATATTATACACTTTTCCTAGCAAACTTGTTTTGTGTTGTTGAATTATATGGACTCATGCATATGGATTATGATATTAACTTCTATGTTGTTTTTTAACAATATAATATCACAAGAGTTTATGTTACAATAGAACATGTAAAACAAATGATAAGGTAGTCTCATCATTGTTCTATGATCTTTATCCATGTGTTTTTTATGATATAAAGTTTAAAAATGAATTATGGTACTTATCCATATGTTCAGTGGGAGCATTTGACATTTTGCTCTATTGTATTCTTCCCATTTGTTTCATTGGAGTCAAGTAAACCGGATGTAGTTTATCGTTACAGAAACACGTTGGTATTTTATGTATGAGTTCATGTTATTCAAAGTCTCAAGAGTTGTGTCACTTTTGAGCAAAGGGTTGGGATAATAAGTTGAGCCTTAATAAATATCTTGGGTAGTATAAAATATATCACGCATGATACATAAAGTCAAGACATGACTTGGTTTGTCGTAACCAAGTGATTTTCTCAATCGTACGTTGACACATAAGAGAGAAAATCGTGTGACCGACACGAGAATAATGAATGACGTTTTCATTGGATTATTATCTATTTGTCACATTACCATATTAAAATTTAAGTCAATAGAGTTTTACAGTTTTGTAACCATGAAAGGTTCCATGTCATAACAAAAAAGATACAGTTTTTCCTATGATCCTGAACTTGAGATTCTATGGTACCGAATTGACTTAAAAGAGCGTCTTTAGACGAGTGTTTTTCAAGCTGTCATGACTAAACTTCCAAAATGTTAATTAACTTCGGTTTTCGTTTTGATAATCAACTTGTTTTTAAAATATTATTTGTTTTTTTTTTCTTTGACAATTAATAAATCCAAATGAAAGAATATAAGATTTATCTTAATAAATCTCCATACACGAGTTATCTTAATTGTTGTTGAATTAAAACGGGTTAATTAGTTGGTTTAATAAAATAGGACGATGCGCTCTTATTTTAGTCTAATATGAGGTCAGTTAGTGTGGTTGAGTAAATATTTATTAATCCATGATGGATAAGTTCAATAATTATTATATCTCTATATATATGAAATAGAGGATTTTTTCTAACCCTAATTGTGCTATACATAATAATTCATCACACTGTTTGTCCAGGAATTTAGGAAAATGAAGTCTGTTATTGTTGTTTGTTCGTAATCCAGTTTGATAGATCTAATTGATCAAATTGCGTGTTCGTTATGGTTAATTTTCGCTACGCATTATAACGATTAAATTTGCTATTTTAAATCTATTTATGCCGATCACGTATTGGATTTGTCTGCAACAATTGCTCCTTTTAGCTGTTTTCATTTTTCTACTTTTGCTTCCTCAATTTTAAAAGTATGAAAATCAGAAATTCATAAGGTAAATTGGATAAAAATACGTAATAAAATTTTCACTTAGGTTTTGTTTTCATTTTAATTTGTGAACTGTAATCAATAATTTCATGAATTGTATATCATTCTCATATATATCGTAATTTTATAAAAAAAAACTATAAAAATCAAAATGTAAAAAAACTTTAATTGAGAATTTTTAAACAATACATCCAAATTCATAGTTTCATTAGACCAAAAATAAAAAACCAAAAACACAGTCATCTGTTTATCGAAAAGAAAACATAATCATCTTAGACAAACTAGCAGCCTCATCTTCTTCTACTCCCAATTCTAGGGCTCTCTCACCCGCCCCAAAACCCTCCCCGAACTTCTCACACCACCAAACTCTCATCCCCAAAATCTCTCTCTCAGTGCACAAAACTCCCCGTTCGATCTTTTATTGTATGCAGATGCTCAGCTTGAGATGCCCTTTACACAATTTCACTCACCCACCGACCCAATTTCGACTCCTAATCACCTCCCCAATCATCACAGTGAGTTATTCTCTTTTCCCGTCTATCATCATTTCTTCATTGCTTTTAGGAAGTTAGGTGAAGGGGTTCGGTGTCGGATTTGGATAAGCTTCGTTTTGGTTCGATTTTTTGAGGTTAGCCTTTTTGTGTTGAAATTGTGGTCAGGTGTGTGCTTCTGCAAATAGGCAGATGCCTGCAAATGGGCCGAGGCCACGGTATCCTCGGGTGAAGACGAGAAGGGGAATGGGGACCGTGTCCAAGTCCCTGAAGCTGGTTGAATGTGTGAGGTTTCGAAATTTCTTCCTCGTTTTTCGATTTGCTTGAAGGGAAGATTTAGGGTATGATAATATTTTATGAATTTATCTTGAGAAACTGATGCACCGAATACCACGATCTAGCACAAGATCACTATGAACAAGAACCATGACGAAAACACATCAGATTTAATGTGGGAAACCCCTCATTTGTAGAAAAACCCATAAAGAACAAATCAGTAAATCACTAACCAATATGAGTTACAACTTGATGTGCCCCTCCACTACTCACTCAATCTGATCTTATGTTTCTCTCAAACCCCGAAGGGATAGGTGGCCCGGAGTCCCATAACAAACCTCTACGAATAAGCCCCTCTATAAAGGGAATTGTTAACAAAAAACATATCTAGCTCAAAGATGTATGCTAAAGATATTTTACACAGGAGATATTCCAACCAAATCCCAAAATATCTAAATTTGGATAAATCTCGAGCTAATCTTCAACCTCATATGAGTTTCCCGAATCTCATTGAGGAATTGCATGACGCTGAGGAGAATGGTAGCAAATGTAGCCATGTTGTTAATCCCGGGAAATAAATTTGGTTTGTTGTTTTTGGGGTGCTTGCTTGGAGTTGTAGTTTTAGCTTTGTTTCATCGACAGGACATTTGTGTCAAGAGTGTCTTTTTCATGTGCACTTCTAGTACCTGGGGTAAGACTCTGTAGCTAAACTTCGTATATAAAACCCTGTGGTATGTCGGAAATCTTTAGTCCGGGTTATTCTATTCCCCTAGCTTCATGTTATTGGTCCTGAAATGTAACTTTGCTTTTAATGAATCAGATTATCGATTGATCCACTTGATGGCTGATTTGATATGCTTGGATGATTTTCTTTGGTTCAAGTTGTTGTGATCAACCTGATGAGTCAACTTGGATGATTACCATTGGATAAGCAACAGAAAAGGTTTCGGAAATAGGCATGACAGGGACCGCTATAGTAGCCAGCAGCCACGAAACATGCTTAAATACCCTGTAATCCTTAACTCCAATATTACGCTTCAAAGTCAAGCAATCAGCAACTTTTACTAGCCTGTTTAAAATTCGGGGCGGGGTGTTAGAATTGAGCAGAGTTTGTAGTGAATGTGTTAATTTGTCGAATGTGTTGGAATTGGTTTTCAATTATTTTACTGATTCTCCAAACCGTGTTATAAACATTCAACTACTGAATGAGGTACTTTGTGTGTTTCTGGGATTTTTTGGCGGAAAATAATCAAATGAATACTCATTACTTGCTTTAGTTTATCATACCCGAATATCTACTCTTGCCTGATCCATTTTCTTGGCTTTCATTCTGTTTTCATTTTCTGAGAGCTTGTTATTCCCATGTCGAGAAGCGTTTATGTATCCTGTGTCACATTCTCATTGATTCGTAAGACTTTATTTGGTTATTAAAAGTTTGATGATCATCCTATTAGGTCACAACTGAGATGACGACTTTTCTGAAGAGTTTGGACTACTGTAGGTAAAGGGACTGTCCAATTTGAAGGAAGAGGTCTATGGAGCTCTTGATGCATTCGTTGCTTGGGAGCTAGAGTTCCCTCTGGTTATCGTGAAGAAAGCTTTAAAGATGCTCGAGTACCAGAGAGAATGGAAGCGAGTCATTCAGGTAGTATTACTAATTTAGGGAATGAAGATTGTCTTGGTTCTCAAGAAAAAAAAACAGAAGTTAATTTGACATCTGTCGTCGAATTGCGGATTCATGCAGTTGGCGAAGTGGATGCTGAGCAAAGGACAAGGGAAGACAATGGGAACCTATTACACTCTGCTTAATGCCCTAGCCGAGGAAGATAGACTCGAGGAAGTCGAGGACCTTTGGAGAATGCTGCTTAAAAAGAACTTGGAGGGGATATCGCGTATATTCTTTGACAAGATGATTGGTATTTACTATAGCAAGGCGATGCATGAAAAGATGTTTGACGTACGTGGCACGCCTTTTCCCTTAATTTGTGACTATTTTGGGGAGCTTGCGTGCGTTGGAAGAGCTGCTATCTCTTGCCAATGCCTATTTGTGCGTACGACATGAACCCACTTCAGCTGATTCTTGTTCGCATATCCTGCAGGTTTTTGCAGACATGGAAGAGCTCAGTGTTCGGCCGACAATGTCAATTGTTTTCAAGGTTGGAACTGTCTTCCTGAAGTTGAAAATGATGGATAAGTACCAAAAGCTGCACAAAAAATACCCGCCTCCGAGATGGGAATACAAGTACTTTAAAGGGAAGCGCGTGAGGGTCAGAGCAAAACAACCAGATGAATGGCAGGATAGAGGTCAAGACGTACACGAGTTGCTGTATCTACGTGGAGAGTCTAGTGATGCTAGCGAGGTTGTAAATGAGTATGGTCGGACATCCAACGAGCAATCGAGTAATCCACTCGAGGATGTCGAGACTGGATTGCTCGAGGATGTCGAGTGTCTTCCTATGATTGCCAAAACAAAGAATTTGGACATTAGCTGATGTACTTGAACGTGTTTGTCGGATCTCGAGAGCCGACCATCAGAAAGTACAGGTGACATTCGAACAGCCAAACCTGTTAATTGTAAGAAGTCGTTAACGTGCTTCTTGTTTGTAGCCCTCACTTTCCATGTCAACGTTACTCACAACCCAAGTTTAGGCAAGTTTTTCCATATACGAAGGCGACAAAAAAGGCTCCATCAGTTTCAATCAAAAGGGTGGGAGTAAAGGTTTTCCAAAATTCACAAATCTCTGAAAAATGAGAATAAGGGAAAATACAACCGCAAAACAACACCATTTCTTCTATCCTATATTGTGGAATTACTCTTTCGTCCCATAATTATGGGCATTATTTATCTATTTGGACTATCCTATAATATAAGCAACATATTCTTTTTAGTAATCTTTTTACCTAAAAAATAACAAAATAATCATCTATTAAAATAACTCTACTATCATTATAATAAACCTCATTATTATTAAAAATATATTTTTTCTTAATCAAATTTTAAAAAAAAATAGCACAAAAAAAACGACGTGATAAGTCAAACGATTGCTTATAATATAAGGAAGTAATTTTGAAACATCGTGCACTCAATTGTCACAAAGAGATGAACTAGATCAACGAAAGCTACCACTCACGAAACTCCCAGTTGCCAGATCATAAATTAACGTGCAAGTATTCTCCTTCGTCGTCCATTGTCACAAAACCAATAATTTACTATTAGTATCAACGTCTTGAAAAAATCATACTAGTAATTCATTCATCCCACAAAGAATATAATTTTTTGATCGGATATATATGTTGATATAAAATTTGACGCACATATAACGACGATCAAACGTAATTTGTTTTATAAATTTATCATGAAATATCAGTAATTATATAAATTACATATTTTAACGTAATACATGTTACGGGACGATCAAACGCAATTTGATATGAAATCGAAACTTCTATTCATATATATACAATAATATAAAATACGTATATATTGTATTCTTTATGAGAGGGAGCGAGTAATAACAAACAGGATGGGTTGTTGCTGCTGCAATACTATAGTTGAAAATAATATATTTGAAATTGAAAAATTTATACTATAACTTGTCACATTTATATTATCAGATTTTAGTTATAAAATACACTGAAACATGATTGTATATATTTATCAAATTACAATATAAATTTTCAACTGACCATTTTTCAACTTATCAAGTTATATACAGAATTTGCAACAATGAATACGCTGTTGATGCAACACATATCATTTTCCGTAACAAATAAATTATGGAAAATGAATGGTGCTATCATCAACAAATAAATACGTGCTGTAACCAACTATGAATCACATGTTTGATTTTTTAAATTAATTTTTGAGAATTTTTAAGTTATGGATTTGATATTTACAGCAGCTTTTTTTGCACTAGCAATACTAACCCGAATAAATAAACAATAAATGAGCACTAGTCTTTACGAATACAATATAAAACCACGTTGCAATATTTTCTTCTTGGCAGATCTCAGATTAAAAATTCCATTCTTCAGGTTTAGTATTAAACACAACAATCCATGTTATTGGAACCATCTCTAATACTACAACATGATCAAGTTTTTATAAGTATTCCATAACAATATAACATTTAATTCCAACAAAATTACACGATAAATTTCACAAAAACGAACCATCCCACAATTGTTACAACTCTAACCAAAATAACACTATTTTTATATTAAACAATATTTCATCGTTGAGTTATTTATGACATGAAAATTACATAATTTATATTACGATAAATATTTAATAATAAATTTTTAAAAATTAATGTCTAATTATCACACACGCCATGAATCAAAACCCGTCCGTCTTGATATTTCGACGGATATACGAAATCAAAAGCGTTGTGAGAAATTATGAGACTGGAATACTAATCCCGAGACGGAAATGCAACTATCCACATTCATAATCACACGACCACCACACCAATGAGGCCATGATCACAGCTCTCACACATCAACCTATAAAAATCCCCTCTCCCTTCCCATAACGGATTCCACCACCACCTTCCACGGCCTTCACCACCCATTGCGGCGGCCCATTTCCCTCACCACAAGCCTCATCAAAACCCTCACAATCCTGGCGGGGCAATCACGGAAATGGATGATCCTAGTCGCGACGATATGGATCCAAGCATTCACGGGTACGAACTTCGACTTCTCAGCGTACTCGTCCTCCTTGAAATCCGTGATGGGGATCTCTCAGGTTCAGCTGAATTATTTGGCGGTGGCGTCGGATTTCGGGAAGGCGTTCGGGTGGTCTTCGGGTGTGGCGGCGATGTGGTGTCCGTTGTGGGGGGTTTTATTCATGGCCGCAGGGATGGGTGGGGTCGGGTATGGCGGGCAGTGGCTGGTGTCCAGAGGGGTGGTGGAGGTGCCGTATGGAGTGGTGAGTGATGAGGGTTTGTGTTTGTGTTGGGTCGCTTGGGTATGTCCTTCCCTGTATGCAGATTAAAAGGGGTTAGGAGCATCTTGAAATTCTGCTACCACAACATTAGTGATGTAGAGACCAATATTCTTAGCTATGTACCTGACATTATCGTCGATGAACTCAGTTCAACCGTCACTGAACTGATTATTATTGTCATTCTTTTATTCTTCACTGCCTTGTTTCGCCGGTGGTCCATGTTTCTTGGTCGTGGACCACCGGCAAAACATATGCCATGATAACATAGCAAGACGAAAGGAGGTCTACTTCTTTTGGTGTATTATTGAGAAACTAAGGAGTATGATTACAATGTTATCGTGGAGCTTACATTGTCACCGTTTTGTGGAAGGAACTTTAGCTTGTAGCTTTCTTCTGAGTAGAAAACGAAAGGGCCGAAAGTAGGAGTATAACTGTATAAGCCACAATAAATTGTGGTGATGTGCAAGTGGATGGATGCATTCCCGTCAAATGGTACTAATTCTGTTTGTTTTCATTAGTCCAATACACAAAAGAAACAATAAAGATAAGATTAGGTATATTTTGTTTTTTCAAAATTTTATATTGGATGAGATTTAATGATTTTTTTTTCTGACAATAAATGTACCCTTACGCTCACGCTCAAGTCCTTCTACTTTATGACAAGAGGTACCTCTCATTTTATGGCCAAAGTTGCTCAGCCAGTGGTCCAAAAAAGGCAATGTCAAAGAAGTTCTCTTTCGGTTATTCTTTCGAGTAAAGATACTTTGAAGAACGACGGTTCTTTCTTCAGTATGTCATGACGCTTAGTGAATAATCATGTTACGACCTTATATAGCAGGACCTTGTAGGCTAGAGGGTAATAGATCTTCGTATGGAACTGAATGACACAATCTGATTAGGGAAGTCTTAATTATCAGCAGTATTGCTATGCTGTTCTCAATTGGCTTCCATTTGTTCAGATTTTTACCTCAAACTATCTGCAGCTTTGGCAAGTCTTAAACTGATCTATATATGATGATGTTCCAGAGCTCTAATGATCTGACGTGAAGTTCAATGCTGAGCGTGCCTAAGTCCTGACTAGGTATATTGCTATCGCGTCATGTGGATTAATTCTGTATTGCTCCTGGAAAATTTTTAAGATCTAGCTTCGCCGTAAGTTGAGATAGAGTCCATGTCTTCCAGCCCAATGTATGCCGAATGTCATGTTGATTACCTTGAATCGTAGACGTCGGTTAAATTGTAATTACTGGTGGGTCTGTTCCTAAAGGGTTATGGTACATCTCAGTTCGTGTAATTTCTGCTGTGTATACTTACAGCTACACTGGTAGGAGAGTTGCAGATTTCATGCACTACGAACCAATACCGTATATGCTTCTGTTATTCAGCCGTACAAGATGTTTGCAAATTGCCTTGTCATGCCATAGCTATATGGCAGACAGCATTCATAAGCTTTGCAATATTCTGTGCGATCCTTTTTCTTGTTTGTTGATGACGATTTTTTGGCTTCCGTGATTCAAATGGCAATTGCGAGTTTGTACACTTGAAATGCATCATCATAGGATTTGCAATGTACTTCTGGCAATGGAACATGGCATCTTCAATGAGCTTATTGCTGCTTGAAAAGTTGGGATTTTCAATGTGTTGTCTATATTGATCATGTGTTCTCCTGTTTGCAGGTGTTCCTTTTATGCTTACTAGCCGGGTGCAGCATATGCTGGTTCAACACGGTCTGTTTTGTCCTTTGCAATCGTAATTTTTCCACAAACCGGGCTCTTGCGATCTCATTGACAGTGAGCTTCAATGGTGTAAGCGCTGCCCTGTATGCTCTTGCGGCCAACTCCATCAACCCGTCATCAGACTCGCTTTACCTTTTCTTGAATGCTGTCATTCCTCTGATAACGTCCTGTGCAGCTCTTATTCCAATAATTCGCCAACCTGCTCTGGAACCGCTTCCACCTGAGGCCGTTCAGCACGACAATTTGATATTCATTCTACTCAACGTCTTAGCTGTTATTACAGGTTTCTATCTGCTCTTCCTCAGCTCGGCCGGAACTACACAGATGTCGGCTAGCATACTTTTTGGCGGAGCCATCTCCCTTCTCGTCCTTCCATTTTTTATTCCAGGGATCGTGTATGCTAGAAAATGGTTCAAGCAAACCATAAATTCTAGCTTCCGGTTTGAACGCTCGGGCTTCATCTTGGTGGATGATGCTGATCTTGAGCTTCACAAAGAGCTTAGCATGCGTGAGGGTAGTACTCTGTCCCTCCTCCATGGGAACGGTTCGATAACCTGGACAAAGAGTGAATTGTGCTGCGGATCTGTTATCGGAAATGATCAATTGGTCATGCTTGGCGAGGAGCATCCAGCTTGGTTTCTACTCCAAAGACTTGACTTCTGGCTTTACTATGTTGCATACTTTTGTGGAGGAACAATAGGTCTCGTATTCAGTAATAATCTAGGACAGATTGCACAATCGTTGGGGAATAGCTCGCAGACTACGACATTGATAACGCTTTACTCGTCCTTCTCCTTCTTCGGCCGGTTGCTCTCTGCTGCTCCTGACTACATTCGTACGTAAGTGATGATAAACTATAATCAGTTACACTTGTCTAGTTTACACATATAAAGTGAACCCTAATGTCTTCTCGCAAAAAAATTGAGATGAACTGAACTGCACTATGCTGACGCTATAATGCCTATTTGCTTGCAGGAAGATTTACTTTGCAAGGACAGGGTGGCTCGCCATTGCGCTAATACCAACTCCAATTGCGTTCTTCCTGCTAGCAGGATCAGGCAGTTCCGTAGCATTGCACACGGGGACGGCTCTCATTGGTCTAAGCTCAGGCTTCATATTCGCAGCTGCGGTCTCCATAACATCCGAGCTCTTTGGACCCAAAAGTGTCGGTGTCAACCACAATATCCTGATCACCAACATCCCCATAGGATCTTTCCTGTATGGCCTTCTCGCTGCAGTTGTCTATGACGCCAACACAAGCACATCCGATGGAATAATAGAAATGACCACGGATTCTATGGTTTGTTATGGACGAAACTGTTATTTCCTTACCTTCGTCTGGTGGGGTTGCACATCACTCGTGGGTTTAGCGTCGAGCATTCTGCTCTTCATGAGAACTAGACCAGCTTATGACACGTTCGAACGTGGTAGGCTTGCTACGCCCCTCGACTAAATGGAAACCTGAGGAGCTTAATTAAGGTAACAATCTAAGAAAGCACAACGAGTGAGCAAGAGACATTTTTTTGTAGAGATACGAGCAAATATTTTGAATGAGGAGACGCGTAAGCGCTGGAGAATCCGACAGAGGAAGGGAAAGCTTGTGCTTCGGAAGCTCGACTAGCCAGAGTTGTTCAGTTAGAGGGATCTGACTGATTCTTTGGTGTAGGTACTGAGTGTGATTGTTCATCTTATATGGTTCATTGTTGCATGTAAATACATCGGAACATGAACATATCCTTCCTGGATATCTGTCAAGCATAAAACAGTTTTGTGAACAAAAATCCCAATCATTTCCGACTCCATCCAGGGCTGAAACGTAATCTTTATTTGCATCCCTTGGACTGCCGAGACATGTATATATTGATTTCTCATTTTTTGCTCGTGAATTTCTAAAACATCGAGTTTGTTTATAACCAATTAGCTCGTTTATTCGGAAGTGATCCATAAGTCATTTGGGGGTGTAAGTCTAGGCATGCTGTGTTGGAGCACTTGCATCATAATCTTTATTTTTTTTTTATGTTTATAATTTATAAAAATAAAAAAATACTATAATAATATAATAAATTTATAATATTTTTCACCTTCATATTATAATTTTAATAATTTAATACATATTATAACATATTTTTTCAACATCATTTCAATTTTTTTATCACATCATCATATTTTTTTCAATATCATTTCAATTTTTTTTTATCATAAACCGATCAAAGCCGATATAAAATGAATTTTTAAGTTTTATGGTTATTTGCATAGTGATTTCTCATTGATTATAAATGATTCCAGAAAGGGAAGATCTACTGCAAAACATTATCACTGTTTTTTTTTTATCTTTTTACAAAATCTCCATTTTATATCTAAAGCAAGTGTTCTTAATGTAGTAGCTTGCTGTGCTCCTTACTGACATGCCCGTGGATTCGTAACATGTGGTATGTTGCTGGTTAACTGAAGCCTTCAAACCTATGAGCATTCCGCATAGGCGTTTCGTATCTTTTAGACCAAAAAATACAGTATTGACATTAGTCAGCAAGAAATAACATCGATGTAATGCAATCTTTTCTATGAATATGAGAGTGAAATGATTGTGATGGAATTTAAAAAAAGGTTATCTCAAAACAATAAATAAATAAAAGAATATTTTAATTGACAGTGAGAATTTCGATTTCATTTTGAATTGATCCGAATTGATTGGTTACCATCCTTTCTTTGAGTTAGAATTGATAGAACCCTTTGATGTGGTTATTATATTACCTCTATGACGTAGTTCGACGATTTAGGTTGAAAAATATGGAGGAAAAGGAGTAAAAGAAGGACACGATGTATTGTGGGGAAGTAAAATTTGAATACAACTTTGAAAGAGGGACAAAATAAAAAGGAAAAATTGATGTTTTCCAGTGCAACGTGGCAGCAATGGGGAGAGAGTGTAGACGGGAGAGTACACAAACAAACAATGCTTGAATCAATCATCATGAATGAATCGAATTTGAAATTGGATTCGGTTTCTGTGTTATAATATTATCACATATCGCATTTGGAATAAAATTTATATTGATATAAATAGATTTTGAATTTTATTATTTTTAATTAATTTTAAGATTAAATATCATTTTTTTCATTATATCAGAATTAAATCCAAACATGTTGAACCAACACCGATATATGTTCCACATCATTCGATTATCAGTCCATACTTCAAATTTAAAATGACACATTCACGTGAGAAAAGTACACGTTACAAGTAAAAAAACATTCATATTAAAAATATTAAATTAACATCTAAATTTGAATAAAATATATAATAATATAAATATATAACATATAATTAAATTTAATCTTTTTTTATTGATGGGAGATGTTATTATTGTACTACTCACTATAGATACTATAGATTTTGCACTCATCTCTTTGTTGTGTGGCACATTCTGCGAATCCTATCCAGGCTTGCAATCACCTGTTTTCTTCTGCTTTCTTCTACCTGTTTTATTCTTCCAATCAGTGCCAATTCTCATCTTCCCACTCCCTGTCACATTTATGTCCCAAAAAATATACCTAAATCAAAATTATACAGAACTTTCCACAATATCCACTAAAGTTTCATAGAACCCAATTGGGGAAATTTGTGAGGGTTTTTTTCCCCTCTATAGACAGGAAAAGGGTATTCCAACTCCTTCCAATCTATACCGGGCTTTGGAATCAGTAACAAGATTCTGATTCGGGTCTCGGTCTCGGGTTTGGTATCAGTATCCGTACATTAATCGGGCAGTGATACTTATACGGTTACTGATATATGTTTTAGTTATTGGTTTCGATGGATGACTGATGTTATCGTGTTCATGTAACTGACCTTGGATGGTGTGACAGAAGGGTTTGGTTTGATTGATGGATAAAGCTGGAAACATGGCTATGTGGGTGGTGGAAGATATTTAGGTGTTGGTGAAAGAAGGGTGTGTGTATGTATGGAGGCGATTAGGAAGCAAGCGAGCAGGCTCAGAGAACAAGTAGCCAAGCAGCAGCAGGTGATGTCTTCATTCACTCTCACTTGTTCTTTCTAATTCTTGCTCGCCCTTGACACTACTAGTCAAGTAATCTTGATTCGGAGAACTGTGTAGAATGAAACTCATGGGTATTGGGATATTGGGAATCCAGTTAGTGATTTTATTTCGTTTGGTTTATGGTCTTATTTGTGGTGATGTTTCTACTTCGGTTTGATTTCATGTGCGTGCTGCATTACGTTGACTCCCAAGTGTGAGTTCTTCCTAAAGTGTAAAAAAAAAAGTTGGTGGAAAGACGCAGCTACCAGTGAGGACCCTAATGATGAAAACTATGGAACAAGGGTAATTCAATAAGGCACATGTGACACAATAAGTATTCGTGGTACGAGGACGTGTACTTTACTACATCGCAAAGGGTGGAGGGAGGGTACATGCTTTAGTTAAGAAGTTTCAACAAGGCGGGGGTCACCTAATTGCTAGTGCTATGGGACGTGAAGGACGCAAAGGTTGTGCTTTACGTTCGGGCATTTAGGGATTCTTTATGGCACGACCCTCAGGACTAGACGCAAACTTCCTCAACCTTTTCATCAACTTAAATGGCATGAGAAGGTAGGAAGGAAAATAAAGAAACGAAGAAACATACTCACATAATTCCGTCAAATTCATGATGTGGGGAGAGCATGATAAACACAATCTTACCCCTGTTACATATCTATGATAGGAAGGTTGTTTCTTGATATCTTCGGAAGATGTCAAGCCCGTGACCTCAGGATCAGGAAGGAAGGAGATAATGAAATATCAAGACTTTTACACTTAATATGACAGATATTACTATATGGACAATGTAACTTCAAACCAACTAGGCAGACTAACATTAAACTTATGCTTTCAAGTATCATGGAGAGTGTTATAATGGGTCCTATTTTTCGGTCAAATTTGAGCCGGCGTGGTATAATGGGTTGGATCTAGTTTGTTGTATGATCAACAAGTGAGGCGATAGCAAACATGGATAAGTTAAGAGGCTGATGGTTAGATATGTTGTCGTCGTGTCGAAATAAGGGTACATTGAAAGCCTTTACAACTGGTTTGATGCTAATCTTCTTTTTTGACAACCGTTTGTGGATATCTTTAGATACAAACAAACAACTCATTGCATGCATTTGGTTTCGGTCAACAGATGATAATTTTGTTTCAGCTTCTCAGGCTCTTCTCAAACAGTTGGGCCATTTTGGCAATGATGGCCTAAATCCTGATGAAGAGGAACTTCATTGTCACCAGCAAGTCGGAGATCTCTATAAATCCACTAGAGCTGCTAAGGTACTGATTTGAATCCCTTCTCTTTTTTGCAAGTATTCCAAAATCATAAGTATACATTATCATTACGTAGTAGTAGCACTTCTCTTTCTTTGATGCAATGTTTCTTTCATTTCATTATGCTGCTCAGCATTTTCAGAAAGATATTATTCGTAGAGCGGAAGGATTTATATCAATAAGTTCAAAGCAAATGGAGATAGGTAATGACATGTTTCCCTCGATGTGCTCATGATGCCTAAAGCGAGTATTAATATCCATCATATCCTATACACAGTGAGGAGGTTTGCCAAAGATTGTTGTCAATATGGGACTCCTAACCAATCAAGTACTTTGCCACTGCCGGAAGTTGCTTCTCAAATTGGAAGTTGTCATGGTTCCATGGAAAAGGAAAGAGAGGCTTTGCATCGTATTATTAGTAACCAGGTATTATAGTGATTTTTTGGTCTTTCTAATTGAACCCCAGAACATTTCGGAAGACATTCGAAGTACCAAATTGCACTGTTGTGGACTCCCAACATTACTTGTATCTTGGCACTCCCCCTTGTGCTAAACAAGCACCAGAACTCAGCAAAGGAGGTTTACTGGTTTCAAACTTGTGACTTCATGCCATTCTAATATCAAGTTGAGGAATCAACACTATCAAAAACTCAAGTTGATAATACAAGACCACAATAATATTCGTATTTTAAGTGCTGCTTCAAGCTAGGTGGATTTTCTACACAAGCATTTTTACCTTATAGTGAGGTATGTTTTGTTCAATTGCCATGTGTTTTATGTTGCTTACGTTGCTTGTGATTCTCACTCTACAGGTATGCGCACCATTGCGAGCATTAGTAAGAGATAGTCAACTAGAAGATGCTCGCCTCTTAGTTCGCCACTATGACAGGTTGCGGCAAGAAGTAGAAGCTCAGGTGTCATTAACGTTTTGTTCAGAATTTAGCAGCAGAACTATCTTACTGGAACATATTACAATTTTCACTTATATAGGGAACTGAAGTCGCAAGACAACGGTCTAAGCAAGGAGATGGTTCCGCTGTTGAGAATTCTATTAAGCTTCATCTAGCAGAGGCAAAACTAGATGAGCTGAAATCAAGAATGAAGGCTGTAAGAAAAGAAGCAACCTTTGCTATGTCATCTGTCGAGGCTCAACAGCAGGAAAAGACTTTCCAACAGCTACTTCTCATGGTATTGCTGTCTATGTCGATTCGTTATAACCCACCTTACCCTAATTAAATTTTTTTTTTTTTTTTTTACGTATGGAACCACTTAGATTGCTAATTCTCCTTTCTCAATGAAGACTTCCGAGGCGGCGAGGCATAAACGTGAGGATATTCAAAAAGGAAGTTCGGTCCTTTGAGTAAATAGGAAATAAATGCCTGGACCAGTGTATAAAAAACTTAAGCTCCAGATAGTCGGTTCCATACAGCATCGGGAGATTACATTCATGTTCTAATCTACTTTAATTGTTCTATTAGTTCTACATTTACTTGCCAAGATCCTCTGATATATGTAGGAGCGGTTGCCCTTTTTCTTGTTGTTTTTATGTTTTCTGGTATGTAATTAAAATGATTCATTGAAAATTGTAATTTGCAGGTGAGTGCTGAAAAATCTTACCATCAGAGTGTTCTCAGTTTGCTAGAGAAGCTGCATTCAGAGGTTAGTTTCGAGTTTTGAGTTCTGTGCTCTGTATAATTGATGAAGAACTAGAAGGTCCTTTTAGCCCCTATAATTTGTCTTTACTCTATATTTGCTGGCCGCCATGGCGCCTTTGGGCCAGGGGTGGTAATGGAAAATGCCTGCAACTTCCGAGTCCAAACTAAGAGGCACCATGGCATCGCCCTTATTTTATTTTATTTTATTCTTTCCCTTCAGATTACTCAGGATGAACAGTTGGCCATGTCAACCTCTGAATCACTTTCTGTGCGAAGTGATTCGAGTGTGCAGGTGACAGATAGAGGTACCGATTCAAATACTTCTCATAGCACCCCTCATGGTCTCGGTGATAAAGATGACGGATTCTTTGTTGCGAAGGTAAGCCCTCTTTTGATAATTATGGGTCCATTAATAGACTGTCCTCACATCCATACTGATTTACTGAGCTATAGCTCGCCAGATGGTAGTATATATAAATCACCCTCTGAATGGCATATCTCATCTGTTGTTCTTTATTCATCTGACATTATAGCTGGGTTCTTGACCAATATCAGTTCTAATCTTATCGCTGTCAGGCTGTACATGAGTTTGAAGCTCAACAGGAAGGTGAATTGAGTCTCTCGCTTGATGACATACTGGTCATCCACCAGGTATTCTTTGTGCTCAACCTGAGTTCCTGCTGTCTGACATTGCGACTTAAAATCAAGTACTTATGGTCTAAACAATGGCGGGGTTAATACTTGGGATCTGCAAAGACGCTTTTAGTGCCCTCGTTAATCTACCAATAATTCTGATGGCTGACTGGTTTCTTTTAATGTTGTTGCATCGACTGACCACTAATCAGTAGGCATATTGATTAACCCAGACCGATTTCTAATATATCTTGCTAGGTTGGTCCTAGTGGATGGTCGAAAGGGGAGTGCCACGATCGAGTAGGATGGTTTCCATCAGCTTATGTTGAACGGCTGGAGAATCTCGATCAGATAACTGAAGCGAGTGAAACTCCATGTGATAAATGAATCGTAAATGAGATTCCTGTCTCACACCGGTGCAGCTGAAGATAGATGATAGGTTGCATAGCTGAACCACTTGCTTTTTGTTAGCTGAACCATTTTTGTTCTACAAAACAGTCATTATTTGCAACGCTTTGTTGTCAATAAGGAGTTGTTTCTTGCGGGGTGGATCATGGTTGAATTGTGTGATCCCTGCTCTGTTTCAAGCATATATTCTGTAACGCCATGTACAGTATGGGTGTGGAACGCTGTGTATAGTATAAAGCTGATGAAATGAACAAGTGATGACCCTATGTAGCAATTTTGTGTCAATTTGCCTGCGGTAGAGAAGAACAAGCAAACTGCAAATGATGAACAAAAATTAGCCGGAAAAGACATAACCCAAGGCGACAAGCCCTTAGAAAGGTAACCTGTCGCTTGCGTTTGAACCGTATGGCTACTTACTGGATGGAATGTTTCAGGTATTATATGTGCAGCCGGGCAGAAGTTTATGAAAGTACTGAGCTAACACATCCCCCATGAAACAGCAGCACACTTTCCGCAAACAACCGAGTACAAGGAAACCATCAGTCGCCAGCAACTTTCTCATAGTTCGATACAATTGTGAATCCATGCAGCAGACTCCATCACTTGATAACGATAGTACTCAAACCCATTGTTTAGAGCGGAAATAGTTCACAAGATCCGCAATCCCTCACTGGGATTAATTCACAACTCCATACATCAGTACAGAAAGGGGCATTCATAAATCGACATGATATCATAACAATTTCCAACAGCAGGCACAAAGCCGTGAAGTCCTAAAGGAGGAAAGCCATAGCATTGCTTTTGCCTAACAGGTCTGTGGAAAGTATGACCACTCCTCCAAGCTCCAAGAAAAGATCTTATTCTCCAGAGTAGAGTAGAAAGGAGAAAAGTTCTCAAACACACAGAAACATAACAACATCACTTAGCAGGGTTCTGTGAACCGAGACCATATCTGCGGCTTTCAGTTATCAGAGCTGCCAGATGGATCTCCACCAGATGAACTATCTTCACACTGGCGCTTAAGCTCATCGTAAGCCCACTCAAGACCAGCACAGTAATGAACTGGTGGATTGAATCTGCAGTCGTTCATTTCCGGGGGAAGGAATGCTCCATTTTCTAGTAGAAATTTAACAGCTTCCTTGTTCCTTTCCTTGGCTGCAATATGAAGCGGGGTCCCTGCAACACAATTCAAGACAATTCAAGAGCACACCGATGATTATTTTGTTATTTTTCAACAGTAACTCCTAAGCAGTTTATACTGAATCCTTGCATTATATTCTCCGGACAAATAATTTCAACTAGTTTAAACTCCCTTCACGAGTCGCAAAGATGTTGATGCAGTTAGAGAGTTAACAAGATAAATAGCAACCGACACTTACAGCCACCGCATGCACCCTTAGTTCTAGCATCAATATTGGCTCCTCGCTCCAGTAGCACATCCATGACCTTGAGATGTCCTCCTTTGGCGGCAAGGTGCAAAGGTGTGACGCCTTGCGATTTGGGACCCCAAGCTTCCACGTTGACATCCATCCCGTCATCAAGAAGACGCTTAACCTAAAGGTCATGTCAATATTGTATGTCAATATTGTAAGGATCCATCACCAAAAGCAAGAACCACAAAAGGCAACGGCCAAGGGAACAACCAAGATCATCCCATCAAAATATAGGGTTGGGAGCACAATGCACTACTTATTAAAATTGATAGAAGTCAGGAGATGTCAATAGAGAAACATACCTATGGGGGAAACTGCCTAAACAAATTCTCTAACAACATAGGCACTGCTGCCAATAAAGTTGTAAACAGATTCCAAACTATATTTCTTTCAAGAGAATGGCCTTTAACAGATGGAGACTGCTGAAGCTCAAGCATTTAGAATATGTAAGACATACTATACAAAGCTGGGTTTTAGACAGGTTAAGATACACCAGCGGAAAATACAAGTATCTAGGTATAATCATGGTTAATTAATGCTGCGCAGTTCAAAATATCATGTAACACTGAAGGTAGCATTATTGCATTTATCATCAATTACGGACAGAAAACTGAGTATGCCACTTCTCATGGCCAACTGAACTCTCAAGAGATTTTTATAAAAAAAAGTGCATTCTGAAAAGGTTGGTAGAGTGCACAAGATATCATGTACATCGCCTTTAAACAATTACTATGAAAATCTCATCCTAGCTCACTCTTTACTCTGAAATAACAAACGATGCGGTAATATCCCAACTGTGTAGGTTTCCTAACTCCTATTCTAATGCTTATTCTGGTTTATATGTAGCTTAACTTCTGTGCATTTGATCAACCAAACAGCACATCGTTAGCACCCAGGAGAAAGAGGTATAATATCAACAACCCTTCTCTTTAAAGAACTAATGAGTAACATAGACAAGCATAGCCAACAAATTAAGTATTAATCGACAAACATTTAATATAGACAGCTAATGCTTATTTACAGTGATGTAACCATCAGATATTCCTTCATCACTTTGTCCCACTTTGGTGCAACAAACATAAAAGGCATCTTGAAACTTTTGGCACAAGGAATTGGATACAAATCCCTTCTTGAAATCAATTACTTATGCACGAAGGAAGTATTTAATCATTCCAAACTACAAACAATATCACTATCATTCTTGAGGATTAAACCTAAAATCAGAGCTGGGCCTCTTCATATGATTAACGAATGTCAATTAAAAAGGTAGACGCATTCAGAAGTTACGTAAATTCATCAACTAAGTATTCTTCCCCTCGCTTTATCACAATCCAACACCGAATCAAGCACTTCCTTCAATTACCAAAAAAGTAAACACGCATTACACAAAAGCAAACGAAACAAGCAAGAACACAAGAAACACCACAAACCTGCTTCAAGTCCCCTTTCCTGGCCCCAACATGAAGCAAAGTCCAACCCCTATCATCAATACCCTCAACACGAACCCGAAACGATCGCCTCTTTGACAGCTTCTTCTGTCCCAAACCCAACTGATCTCCGGTCATAACTACCATATTACCAATACCCACAACCCAAAATTCAAAACCCAACAAAAATAACAAACCCCAACAAAACCCAAATATCACAAACCCCAATTTCTCACAAATTCCCCACAAGACCCCTTTTTTACATTCTTGAGCAAGAATGACCACCCTTCTGATTACGCTTCTGAAGACCCTTTTGATCAAATAATCAGAAAAAGAAAGCTTTCAAGTCCGATCAATTAGCGAGAGGAGGAATAGTTAGCCATGCAAGGATTCAAACCAGGACCGAAAACACGAAGATTGTGGTAAAGGGTGATGATCGAGGAAGCCGAGATTGAGAGGATTATGAACATAATTGGGATATAGAAAGACAGATTTGGGGAAAAGATGTGGGCAATCAGGGTTTTGGATTTTAGACGAATCCTGGGTCGATTTGAAGTGGAAATTTTGGAAACATGTGGGGATTTGGGGAAAATTTGGGGATTTTTGGAAACCCTAGCGGGGATGTTGAGGGGGGTTTGAATATGATATGGGAATTTTGTCGATGAGAGGAGAAAAAGACATTTGGAAAACGTCGCAAAGGAGACTTTTCGTTTTCCATTTTTTTGGAAGAAAGAAAGAGATTTTTTTTTTTTTTTTTTTGAGAAAACAGGATAATGATAAAATTATGAACAACATATATGTAACCATAAAGTTTAAGAAATTGGTAATTTTCGATTCATTCAGTAATAATTTTTTTAATCCTGAAATCAGAAATTTAACACTTAAAAATATATGCATTTTCTTTATATCTACATTATAAAAAAGAATTGATTTAATAAAATCTACATATATCATCCCGTAATCCTCTTATACAGAAGAACGTCGAATGGTATGTTCATTTCCTTTATGTCTACACTAGATTACTACCCTCCACAGTTATTTTTTCAATAATAATTTATTTTTTTTATATGTTAAATAATAACATTGTTTATAACTTTTTTTATATAAATCTATGTGTTAATTAAATTATATGTTTTATTTTTATTATGATTTTATGTAATTATATGTTTTCATTTTCATTTTGTGTTTTATTAATGATGTTTTGTGTGTGTATATATATATTAGTATAGTAGGATTTTTCATCCTTTGTTTATACGATGATAAGAATAGCATTGTTTATAATTTTTTTAGAAATGATTCCTTATATTTTTTATTATAAAGATCTTAAAGTTTTTTTTTATAGTAAAATTTAACATTTGAAAAATCTGACGTTTAACATTTAATAAGATTGAAGTCCATTTGAAAAATTGATTACGTCTCATATCTTACCGTCCCATAATTTGATATCTTATTTCTTCACGTCTCACAAAATGGTTTTGTGTAGTTATATATAAAATAGATTTAAAAAAATTAATTTAATAAAATCTGCGTAGATCATTTTATCATTCTATCTTATAGGGATGTTCTCTTAGCATTCTGCACTTGATAGGATTATGAGATATGTTTCTATACTTTAGTTCTATATCAAAATAAAGAATTAATTTTGAATGACTTAAAATAGCTAGTTTATCATTTTTCTTTCGTGTTTTAAGTTTTTCAACCAGATATTTCTATTTCTATAAAAACAAATCTACACCTATAACATATATATACCTTCATGTGCTTTTTCGCTTAAAAATATATAATTTATTGTATGACTAATGTTTCTTGATAAATTTACGTATAATAATGTTTTGATCGTTTCAGCATACTGATCAAAGTTTATTTAGACAATGTTACGTTATTTGTGAGACAAAGTAGGTATTTCCAATTTTCCACATATTTTACAATATTTTAGTTCTTTTTATTGTCGAGACAAAGATTGATATGTGTCGCAGGATAATCACACGTGTTCAATAATTTATCATGAAACGTTAATGATTGTTTAAATTACGTATTTTAGTATTTGCATGTTTCGAGACGATTGAACATAATTGGATATGAGAACGAGTTTTCATATCAATGCTTATTAAATAGTGAAAATTATGTAACTATTACAAAAATCATGGAATGGAGGAAATATTTTTTTATGTATGAAGCAAAAAAACTTTCTATGTATAATCAAAACGAAGAATCGCTACACGAAAATTGATCTTTTACGAAGGAAATTTGCGAAGAAATGTAGATTCTTCGCAAATGATATGCGTTCAAAATAAAAAAAAGAAAGGTAATAATGAAGGAAAAATTATCATTTGTGATGGATTTTCCTTCGTCAAATAAGCATTTTGTGAAGGAAAATTCTTTCGTAAAATCTTTTTTTCCTTCGCTATAAGTAAATAACATTTTGAAAGAATATTCCATTGATAAAATGTGTAATATCCTTTGCAAATGTAGAAAGAGATTTGTGATGATTGTATACTTCGTAAAAGTTAGGATTCATTCGCTAAAAATATTAAGAGTTTATATGTCTATCAGTGGTTGGATCATTTAAGCAAGTCTACTTTTGTTTTGAAAATTATCAAATAAAAAAAACTCTATAAAAACAATATGTCATTTATTTTTTCCTTTTTTAAGGATACTTTTGCCTTTTTTTGAAAAAAAAATTATAAATTTCGCACACAATAAAATACTATAATTCAAAATTAAAAAAGAATTTATTCTGAATTATTAGATATTATAAATGAAATTAAAAATTACAACAATTTGAAAAAAATAAAAGAAAGACATATAATGTCAAAGTATATATCAAGAAACTATTATACTAGTAATATATTTCGATTAAGTTCCACAACCCGTTAATTCATTCATTACCAACAGCTTCAAAGTCCAAGGGGATGTCAGCGAAATAGCTACCTTCTGCTATTTTGCTGAAAAAGTCAGAACAACATCCTGCACTTCCTTATTAAAAGGACACTAAAAAAAAAATAAGTGCTCTCTTGTCTCAGTCCACCATCTATACAATACACAAGAGTTTTGCTCTATAATCCCATGATTGAATAATCTAGCACGACTCATAAGTCTTTCCTTACAAGCCAACCAGAAGATGAAACTGTGCCTTGGATGAACACCTCTTCCCCATACCATTTTCCATAGCCCTCCAGTGTTCAGATCAAGAGGCACTAAAGCTTCATAAACTGAAGTAAGAGAGTACATACCTCTATTGAGAACAGAATGCAGATCAGCAATAAGAGGTTTGAAGGCATCTCTCACTGTGTTTGAACTTCCTTCCGTACCCAAGAACAAAATGATTTAGCTTCAAACTCCCAAATATTTTGATCCTGTAAATAGATCATATGAACTGACTTTATCCACAATCGATTCTTCTTAAGCTCAATTGTCCAGATATGTCGAAGCAACAAAGCCAAATTCTATTTAACCAAACTCTTGATCCCAAGACCTCCACATCCTCTTTCGGCTTACACACATCCAGCCAAGCTACTCAAACCTTGTGTGTTTTTAAAGGAAATTTCGAAGGATTTTCCTTAGTGAACCGAATAGGCAGCTTTCGCTGACGGGCTCACCTCCATGAAGTATCTCGACACTCGACGGATTTTGATCCCCTGACCTCTCCCCACATTGGAAGATTTAAACTGAATCGCTTATCATGTGGGATGGGGTGATCCCCCAGGCCTTGTGTGTTTTCATCTCAGTCCCAGACCATAAATAAGCTCAAGACTTTACTTCAATCTCATGAAGCACACCCTTTGGAAGGAGGAACAACTGGCACCAGTACATGTATAAAGGCCGCAACACTAAGGCTCCCAAGAACTAATTGAGTCAGTCTCTTTGAGGAGAGGGAGATACCCAAGTACTTTTCTGGGAACACACCTTTCTGGCATTGCATTATCCTCATAGATCCATTTTAATCTCGGTAGTCACACCTGCTAAGAAGATGAAGCTCTTGTCCTCATTCATTCGTAGACCACTCACTTCAGGAAAATGCTCCAAAACACCTCTTATAAGTTGTACAGAATTGATATTTCCTTCACAAAAGATCATAAGATCATCAACAAAATATAACTGAACAATCCATGCTTGCTTGCAACGGGGGTGATACCTAAAACCAGGTTTTTTTGCCATAAGCTTCAAAGCCTTGGCCCAGTATTCAATACACAGGACAAAAATATAAGGGGAATGGAGATCCCCTGTCGAAGTCCACGTTTACCTGGAAAAAAGCCACAAACCTCACCATTGAAAAATTGGGAGTCTTAATACAAGTAAGCAAGCGATCCATGTATCTATATGGGAATTACAGTCCTTGTAGAAATTCCTCAATGAATTGTCAGTCCACAGAATCGTATGCTTTCCGTAAATCAATTTTCAATATATATCTAGGGGAGATGCGAGTCCTGCTATACCCAACTAATAGCTTCTGACTCAAAAGTACATTATCTGAACAAACGAAAGCACTCTTAGTTGGATCAACTAAACAAGTAAGGGCTTTATCTAATCTAGCAGCCAGCATACGGGAAATAATTTTATACACGATATTACAACAAGAAATTGGTCCAAAATCACCAATAGGGAAAGCATGATGGGTCTTGGTTATCAAGTGAATCAAAATCGCATTCACTTGCTTCAACAACTGGGCATTGTGAAAAAAATTAATTCGAGTACAACCTAAATAACATCTGCACTAATAATCTTCCAAGTTGCTTTGAAAAAGTGAGGTGTGAAACCATCAGGTCCGGAGGCCTTGCCGTTGTCCATACCAAACGAAGCATTTCTTACATCATCATCTGTGAAATTTGCATCCACTTCAGCCTTCAAATTTGTAGAAATATGAGGACCCTCTCTAGTGATTTCATTTGAGATACTCCCTTTTCTCTCAAACGTTGTTCCCAAAAGACCCTGATAATACTAGAGGACTTTTTGATGGATATCAACAGCAGTAGCAGCTATTGACTCGTCCTTGCATTGTAAACTTCAGATAGCATAGAATGACCATAACTTATAATGCATGAGGACGTTGACAAAGAGCAGTAAATTATCAATATTATCAACCAATGTAAACAGGGATAACGTAACAGAAAGTTAACAAGGAAGAAAGCCAACTGTGTCGTAAAGTCCTGTTTAAGTGATTTAGCCCGTTAAACGAAACGCCCAGCTACAGATTATACTTTGGACATTAGATACCTTGGGCATTAAGATCAAACAAATATATACATAAGGGAACAAATTTAAATTCACATGAAATGACCTTACATTGAAATAAAAACTAAAGACTGCAGTCTCAGCCGAAAGATGGTGATATTTGATTAAGATCTTCAGCTCAGATCAGGAAGAATCAATGTTGGCTTTTTCCTCGTTTCCTTAATCATAACACAGAAGTATTTAGAGCATTTGTCCATATCAGTACACCATTGCCCTTTTGCCAGCTGCTTAAGATAGTCTTGTTCACTAAGCATCAATTTTATAAGTTGCTTCTGTTTCATTTTGAGCTCATCCCTCCCAACATCTGAACATGTTTCTCTAAGAGCCGTCTTCAAGCTTGCTAATTGAGTTCTAGCCTCCTGAACCCTTTCCCTAGTTTTCGAAGAGCATCTTCTATGCATATCTCTTAATGGCGTCTTTAGAATTTTAAGCTTAAAAGCCATTTTGTTCATAGCAAAACCTTCTACTTCTCCCGACCAGACATCTGCTACTGTTTGCATGAACTTTTCATTTCTGATCCATATGTTTAAAAAGCGAAAAGCAGTTCTAACGTGCAACTGCTGAACCTCTTCGAATGATAATAGGGCTGTGATCCGAGATAGAAACTCTGGGAACAGAGCATATACCTCCTCATAAGCTTGGAACCATTCAACATTGTCCAAAGCCCTATCAAGTTTAACACACAACCAAGAGGACTCTCCTTGATTATAATACCATGTGTGAAAACACCCCATGCTTCTCAAGTCCTCTAAACCACAATAAGCCTTACACTCAGCTAAGTCCTCACTTGGTTCCACAATCAGACCCTCAGCCCCTATCTTCTCCTCCATTTAAACAACAGAGTTAAAATCTCCTAACACCAATCAAGGTCCCTCGCAAATTCCTGATATATTTCTTTAGTGCCTCCCATGCTTCTCTCCTCAAATTCTGAGAATTAATTGCATATAAGAAGGTGATACAAGCTTGAAAGGATCCATCATAAAACTTCACATTGCAATGAACCAGTTGATCAGAAGCAAATATATAAGACACATCTACTCGATTAGGGTTCTAACTAATGCTAAATTCAACCATTAATAGTAAAATAGTAATTATTTAAGTACATCCATTGTTGAATAAAGTTTTCAGGAACTGCTTTGTAGCTTTTATTATAGTCTCCAAACAACAAACTAAAGGCAACTTATTACTAGCACTAAAGTGTCTTATTTCGTGCTGCATTTAAGGCCTAGAACATTCCACACTCCTAGCATATTTAGGTGATTCCACCCTGTTCCTCCCCTTTGTTATCCCCCACCTCATTTTGAAGAGATACAAACCTGGACCTATCATGCTTAATCATAGTTGAAGTTTTCAGACCCTCACTCAGTAGAGCTTGCTTCTCCTCTGCGGGTATGTTTTCTGAAATCCTGAGATAGCTTGCTGTGAGACTAGAGGGGGGATAGTCACTCCTTTCGATCTTTACCATCAAACTAAGATGGACGGTAGAGTTGTTCTCAACTTGCAACAGTAATACAGAACCTTACTGCAGTAATGTTAGTTCCTTTTAACTTCTGTTTGTTGAAGTTGATTAGCAGTAGGATTAAATATAATGAAAATAACAAAATAAAAACACAAATATTTCTATACTTGTTAGATTATATAGCTAAAATACTACCATATCCCGTACTCTAGTATTTTCTTAATTATCAGAGTGATAAATCAAGAGGATAACACTATGTGTGATTGATTTAGGCTCACACTCAACCTGTCATTTTACAACGAGTAACTGACTATACAAATCTATTATAAGATCTTTACTTCTCCTCAACAGGATTCGGAATAACCTCTTGGAATCGTCTGTCTAACAGTAGTGTCATTCAAGACTGTCTTTAATAGTTAGCTCAGATCTTTCTTTATCAACTTCTTTCTCAGCTCACTTGAAATCTTATTACACTTGTCTTTTCAGAGCAAAGGAGATTCAACAATTCAAAAATTCCGAAATCTTGGGCATTGCCACTGTATTTATAGACAACTCCAAATTTCTAACCGTTGTAGAACTTGTCCTTTCTTGAAAACATCATTTTCATGAGATTCTGACACCATATTCACCAACCTGTGACCTTTGATGTTGATGCAAAGAAATATGTTGACACAACACAAGAGATAACCCGTGACCTCTGACTTCATCTGAACCCTTCTGTCGTCCCCAGCCTTGCTATAATAACCTCACAGAAATAATTCAGGATCAATCTTTCTTTCAACTGAATCCTTCAGTTGGCTTCACCTTGCTGTTTCAGCCTTGCTGCAGTAACATTCGTCAACTAAAAGCAATCCACATCAATCATTCCTTACTGCAGAAGTCCAAATGCCTAATCCTTATAGTTTCTTTACTCATGACCTTAATGTTGATAGCCTTTCTATGTTCCTGTGGACCAGCCTTACTACATTACTGTCTGAATCATCCTTGCTGCATTGCTCTCTGAATCAGTCTTATTGCCCATTACATGCTCACTTTCCTAACAGACCAGCCTCAGTCTTGGTACATACAAGGATATTTAAGACTAAAGTTTACCTATCACTCAATTTGTATACAATGGGTTTGACTCAACACTAACTTGCCCTCAACTCCTTAATGATAACTGAGCTTTAGAAGGTGTGGTTACACCTTTCTCTACACCGCAATTCATTTTCTGTATTTAGCAGTCACATTCACCTCCTTGTTACTGTCATTCATTTTTTGCACTTCAGAAGTCCCATTCACATATGTATTTAGCTCTCTTCAATTTTCACAACCCAAGTTCCCTTAGGAGGGATATAGATAGTACATTTAGTATCTTGGTGCCCCAAAAGTCGACATCTAGAACACCTTATAGGGTTCCATTCATAGCTCACCAGTTGATCAATGACTTCTCCCTAAGGCCGCTTAAATTGAAACTCTCAACTAGAGGCTTGGAAGTGTCCATATCAACCAAGATTTGAGCATAAAAAATTCTTTTTCACAAGGCAGTCAGCTGGTCAGTTCTGATAGGGTTTCCTATTAAATCAGCAAGCTTATCAAGCACACAAGGCTCCTAGAATTCCAGTCCTAGGTTGTCCAAATGCATCCATACTGACTATATTGAATCACGTGCATATCAGTGATTCAATATAGTCACATAATCATATTTAACATCACGTAAACAATGCTCAAAACCAAATTTCAATCGACACTCCTGACATTATTAGCGTCTTTACTACCGTCATACCCTTTATAGTATGACAATCAAGACCTCCATATCAAACAAACTGAGATGATGACACTGTGACATGACAGGTCCCCAGTTTAAGTCTCACGCATTGCTGTACTCGATAATTCAATCAGGACTTTGTTACACTTATTATCATTTCAATTTCACAGAGAGGATAGACAATAGATACCCTTAATGTTATGATTATACCATTGGCAAGACTTATTCAATTTTATAAGTAAGTTCTCTTCATTTTTAGCAAAAGAGACATTCGAAAAAAGGGATCAATCAAACCGGAGTCCAGGGTCTCCTGAAGTGTGATACCCTCATATCAAAATGGCCTCACAGTGTCAATGAAAGAATGTCACCACCAAGTCACTGTATAACGAAAACGGCAGACACAACGTTCTTTGTGTTTCATACCATGGAGTTACCTCATCAACTATGGATTTACACTCCTTCTATACATTCACCCTCATTATACCAAGAAACAAGACATAACACACATCATGCAATAACAATCCATAACACTTAGTATTTAACACATAACACATAACATTTACAGTCAATATTTTACGTTAACCACATTTAGTGATTACGTCCAAAAATTTCAATGCATATTACTATACTTATGGTATAATACTATGCATCGTCACACATAATAAATCTAAACGTCATCTTTTATCACAGATCTTCAAATCCACATGCTTAGTCTCGTGTTTAAGTGACAATAAGGAACGTCTCCAAGTCCTATAATATAATAGAATTCACATATTAATACATGCCCTTGTGAATGATTGTTCATGTTATGGAGTTAAACACATTTATTTGTGCTTTGTGAAAAACCATCATATTAATATTACGAGATGATACTGAGCTTTTTATAAGCCTTTGATACTTATTTTGATTGTTCATGAGGTTAATTTTATGTATTTATCATAATTAGAAGTGCTTGTGATAATTTGGAGTTATTTAGAGGTTAAAATTGGTCATTTCTGAATTCTATCCAACATGATCATTCGACACGTCTAAACCTATAACTTTTCGTATATAACTCCGAAAATTATTTCCTAAAATTCTTTTCATAAACTAAACTCCATAACCTTTCTACAGTGTTAGATTTTCCATGATGAAACCTTACTAATAATAGCAATTTATTCATTCAAGTTTATATTATCTGCTAGATTAAACAGTTTGATCTTATTGTCCTAATAAGCTTATAACTCTTTACATATAGCTCTAAATCAAGTTTTATAAACCGTTCTGAAAAATAGACTTCAAGACCATTCAAGTAATATAAGGATCATTTTCTAACTCTTATAGAGTTATTCCAGATCAAGTCATAACTCAGCTTTGTAATCAGTTTTTATAGATTAACATACCCGTGCATTTTGATTTCTTATTTAAGCTTCATAATTTCAAATCATGATTTATCAACTTCACAAAAAACTAGACATATGAGTCTTCATCATATATTAAAATCTGAATTTATCACAAAGCCTATGATATCCCACAAAATTTCTACTCTTTCTAATTTTCAAATAGTTATCAAGAAGCTCACCTATTCCAATGATAGCAACAACGAGCTCCAACAGTCTATCGCTTGGATTATGCTAGGTATTAGTTGATGATCGCGAGCCTTGGACGCTTTGGCCTCCTTGTTCATCACCGTGGATCCATCACCGAGCCTTAGACGCTTTGAGTTAAAAATTTTGTTGCTCTCAGATAACCAACACAATTCAACTCCCAATATTTAACATGAAGAAAAGAAAATAAGCATGATGACATTATCAAATATAGGAATCTCGGTTTAAAATATATACAAATTAAGCATATGTTTATGCTTCTGTATAACAACTTAACCATTTACACAAACAATTTATTGTAACCTTTGTTATGAAGATAGATTTTTTCTCGGAATCATTCTTAATTTCTATTTTGGAATACTAATTTTAGAGAAAATTTTCAAATTCTCAAACATAAGTGTACTTTCCTTAACATCTGAAATCTTTATTTATGTCAAAACTATCCATTGAAAGTAGGCATATAAATCTTAACATTAAGTGTGTTAAATTACTGATCTTCTTTAGAGAGATTTTCTGTAATTTCCAACAAAAGTTATCTCAGGAAACTAACTTTTTTTTTTGGGTTTATTTTCAATGTTTTCAAATGTTCCATCTAGTTTTGCAATGGATCTTAGATTATTTCTTTATATCGTGTTTTTTTTTTGCGTAAATCTTATGTGTGACAATGTATTGAAGATAATTCTTTGGGATTTTTGAGATTGAGCATGTTCTTCATATTTTGCTTATGATCTAGAATTATTGGATCATGAATGAATTTATCTTATTCTTGGTATTGATATGATATGATATAATTTAGGTCATTCTATACATTAAAATATCAATCATTACGATTATCAATCTCTTTTGATAATATATGGTAATAAACTATGGGTTATATTATTCTCTTATGTATAACCTAAACTGTAGGTTGAATTATTCCGTTATATTTAGTGTTTATGGTATATTGAGTTATGACATAATGTTCCATCTAGTTTTGCAATGGATCTTAGATTATTTCTTTATATCGTGTTTTTTTTTTCTATTATGATTGTAGCGTAAATCTTATGTGTGACAATGTATTGAAGATAATTCTTTGGGATTTTTGAGATTGAGCATGTTCTTCATATTTTGCTTATGATCTAGAATTATTGGATCATGAATGAATTTATCTTATTCTTGGTATTGATATGATATGATATAATTTAGGTCATTCTATACATTAAAATATCAATCATTACGATTATCAATCTCTTTTGATAATATATGGTAATAAACTATGGGTTATATTATTCTCTTATGTATAACCTAAACTGTAGGTTGAATTATTCCGTTATATTTAATGTTTATGGTATATTGAGTTATGACATAATGCAACATTAATTACTCTAGGTATATACTCATCTTGCCTAGGTTGATTATTGTTAGTTAATAATTTGTTCTCATTTGACTATCATTATTTTGATATAACATATAGTTAGATTTCAACTAACAACAATATAAGTCAAAGAGGAATCGGAAGTGAAAATCCACATCAATGAAGAAATCCTAAGAATGAATCGAAATACTTTGTCTTACATCTTATTCCCAATTAATTAATGACAGTTTCATCTTTTCATATTATCTATGTAATTGATAGTTGTCATTATTTCATATTAAATTAAAAATCCTTTATTTCTATTGCATTAAGTTATAACTTAAGTGAATGACGCAAAATCAGTTTTCTACATCCGTTCCTAGTGGGATCGAGTCGACTTCCTATTACTACAAATTTATAGTAATTCTGTTACGAGTGTTGTAGTCAGGATTTTACTTTGCACGTCTTGTGACGTGCGCATCAGTTGTTTAATTATAATGATGAAAGTTGTTTACCTTTTATGTTGACTAGTCGATGAATAATTATCATCATCAAGAGTTTTTATCCAAACAATATTTATATCCGATCCTTTTTCTCGGTTGCTACAGGTATTGCAGTTAGGTCCTGTACAAGACTTTGTAACAACTATATCAATAACCTCTTTTAGAGTCATCACAAACTCTAGAAGAGCTTCTTTGTCCTTGTAGAACTATTGGCTTTTAAACTTACTGTCATTATATTTCATGGATAGCATGGCTCCAATCCCTGAGACATTCATGGATGTATTGGCAGGGTGTCGTTAGTATTTATCAATTGAAGAGTATGGATGATAGATTTGAAGTTGGTAGGAGGTTTGGTATCCCTTCTGGATCTTGTGGTGCTTTTTCTTCTTCTTGTGGAAGTTGAAAATGGTTCAGAGACGATATTTTGGCTCGTGGTGGTCATGCCTATTTGATTTGGGGCTAAGGTTGGTTGGACGGTTTCAGTGTCACTTTGAATGGCTGCAGCAACCTCAACTTGCATATTTGCATTTGAAAAAGTTACTGCAAGAGTTGGGTTGATGAGATGGGCAACCTCCTCCAATCATAGACTTCGCTAAAAAAAGAAATTGGTTTAATAATAAAAATCATCAAATTTTGTTTGCTAATTCATATGGAGGATCAATGGATGAATGATAGTCTAGTAAATAAATATTTTTGAGACAATCAATAATGAATTTATCATTACTTAGATGCTTTCAAAATATAAAATTTGTTGAGATCAATTGTAACTTTGTTTTTTTATGTCAATGAGAATTTAAAGAAAAAAGTAATTCTGAGATTAAATTGTATGATAAAAATAGGGATAATTAGTGGGAATTATTATTTGAAAGATTTTATTTCAAAAAAATATCATTAAATAATTTTAATTCCTATAAGGTCCAACTCTATCAAAATTATCCATATTATCCCCCTAAAATACCATTAAATAATTTTAATTCCCATAAGGTCCACTTATGAAGCAGGACCCATTACTTCATGAATTGGGTCAAGTTTGTCTAGACAAAAATCTAACAAACTTCTCCTCACCACATCTTCGACTAAAATAAATAAATAAATAAGATCAAATTAAGGATAAAGACAATCCAAGTGATAATCGATGATGATGATGATCGATTATGAGATGATGTTAAGCAATGATTGATGATGATAAGCGACGATCGATGATGATGAGTGGATGATCGATGGTGATAATCGATTGGATCAAATCGAATATGGAGATAATGATTGAGATAAAAGGAGTGATGATGATCGATGATGAAGATAAGGTTTGTTAGGATTGATGTTTGAAAAGTACAAGATTGATTATGGAGTTAGTGATGATCGGTAATGGATCAATGAAAAAAAAAAAAAAAAGAGAATGGAGAGATAAGAAAAAGGATAAATTAAGAAAGGTTTGGTTTTTTTTTTTTTAATTATGAAAATGGTATCTTGTGATTTATGGGAAAAAAAGTTACTTTAATGGTATTTCCTTGAAAATACATCTCCAAAATGGGTACCTAAGAAAATTTTCATAAAAAAATCTTAAATAAAAATTTTTTTATATATTTTGTGACGATCAAAATAAAAACTCATTTCCATTAATTTAAGATGAATGATCTATATAATAATATAGGTTTTGGTTTAGATAGGAGTAACATCGATATATTCTCCCAAGAACGTTACCTCAACACCCACCCCTCACCATAGCATACATCTCTCGTTGAGCTCTGACAAACTCGCTCCTCGTGCAGTCGAACAACTTTGTCATAGTTATCAGACTTGGATCGATGATCGATCCAATGTCTTTGGGTCAATAGATCGTTGGTTCGACCGATTGAATCAATAGTTGAATCGTTTTATAATAATTTAAAGTTTTTAAAAATTAATATATTTATTTGATTTATTTTTATCAAATATACATATTTACATACTATATATATATATATATCTTTTTTTAAAATAACCTAATATATGATTTTTGTTGTTTTTGATAAGAACCTAATATGAATTAGTTCTATTAATCAAAAGAAAAATATGTTTTTTTTTTTTAATTTTGAAACCTAATATCTTTTTTTTTTTTGTTGAATTTTATCAAATTTTTATCCGATTTTTATTGAATTTTGTCAAATCAATTACTTGTTCGATTCTTTCATTGAATCCGATCAGACCATCGAACTGTGGTTTCGACCATTTGAATCGTTTGAATGGGCCGGATCACTTTCAGAATAGGCTCTGTCCCACCACCACTTCGATCCCCATTGCCAACAATCAATCATTCACACCCGACAATTGGTTGGGTCCAAATCCTCAACAAATCGTAGTTATCATTCCTCACGTGGGCCCCTTCCACTCGTCGTCGTCATTCGATTCGATCGCTGCCCGTTGCCCTAGCCCATGAGTCAGTCCATATTCATTAATCAGTGCTTCTGGGAGAAAACTTGTTGAGTCCAAGAGGGAAGAAGACGGAGAAATGGGTGGAGGGAAGAGGGGGGTGAGTGTGGGTGGTGGGTTGATGAGGAGAAAAAGGGTGGATGATAGTGGAGAGAGTGGTGGCGGCGGGCAACGGCGGCTGGCGAAGACGCTTTCCGCTCTCGACCTCCTCGCTATTGGTAACGAATCTTACACGAGTGGATTAGTGATTTACTTACTACCTACATTCCAAAATATAA
Organism: Drosera capensis; assembly: GCA_001925005.1. Taxonomy (NCBI): domain Eukaryota; kingdom Viridiplantae; phylum Streptophyta; class Magnoliopsida; order Caryophyllales; family Droseraceae; genus Drosera; species Drosera capensis. The sequence goes on from LIEC01007329.1 coordinate 58,245, forward strand.
TATAGCTAATGTTTTGACCTATATGCCTCATTTATTCATGGTAATAATGAGGTTTATTATATCAGTTCGAAGAGGAGATAGTCGTTGTCCTGTAACAGATGTGATTGTTTTGGTATTTGTTTATGTGAAAATGTTATTAAATATGATATGTTATATATTTTGAAACGGTTCAAATAGATAAGTGTTGAGGAAATACTTGGTAGTGGTAGATTGCTTGGGTGCTTGTTATTTGTTCATCATCCGGGCTCTTTGTGTTTCGATTTTACGGTGTTAAGAATGGTTTACCCACGTCACGTAAGACGAAGATATTACAAGTGCATATATAGATATTAGGTCATCCTATATTTTATAATTGGTTTTGAGTTGGAATGAACCCCATAGGTTTAATGGATGGTATCTTATTTACAATTATTGTTGTTAAGAAGTGTTGTTGACATGGCGGTAAAAATACTTTCTCTAACACCGTCATCAGTAGCTAGACATCTTCTAAGGAAAAAAACAAAACAAAACCTGTTGTATTGGAATAGGGGCAAGACTATGTAAATCTCGCCATCATGGTCGGATTATGTGGGTTTTTGTCTTGGCCTTTTGTCTTTAGTGGTGTTGATTTGGTTGCATGGTTACATGGTTTTTCATTTCTCAAGTAGAATTTTTGTATTCAGACTAGTTTGGAACCTTGTTTATGATACATTACCTTTAGGATATCTAGTTGTGATTGATGTCCCGCGAGGACTTGTTAAACTGGTACTGCCAAGGGTCAACTGAAAATGAAATATGCTTTTACGGTGTCCTGCACATGGGACCAGAACTTTTGTAATTGAAGTTCTGTACCAATGTTTTAATTTTAACTTTTTGTTCTGATTTTGTTCTGAACTTGTTCTGGTAGACACCGGATGGTGCTGCTGCTGGAACTGTCGGCTGCATTTACTTAAAACTATTTATCTAGCAATGTTTTCATTTATCTCACTTTGAATCTTCGATATCTTAATGTTTTCAACACGCCTGATCGCCGCAAATTTTGTGCAAACAGGTGTTGGATCAACCATTGGTGCTGGAGCTTATATTCTTGTGGGTACTGTTGCAAGAGAGCTCACAGGACCTGCTCTTACCATTGGTTTTCTGATAGCTGGCGTAGCTTCTGCTTTATCCGCATTTTGCTATGCGGAGCTTGCCTGTCGGTGTCCTTCTGCTGGAAGTGCTTATCATTACTCGTACATATGTATCGGAGAAAGGTACTGGCCAAAGAATGATTTTTCTTCTCATCTCGATGCGGCATAATTTACCCCTTATGAACCGTGGGTATCTTGAGTTGGAAAAGGCTTTATATTCATATTGCAATATCTCATCATTATAAATTTTCCAAATTGTACATTTTTAATTGAGTTGTTCTATCAATTGCAGTGTTGCTTGGTTGGTCGGCTGGGCTCTGATACTGGAATACACAATCGGAGGTGCAGCTATTGCTCGTGGAATATCACCTAATCTGGTGCTTCTAACTATCTACCTCTTGATATTTGCATATATTAATTTGATTTAACATCTATTAAGGAGTGTGCTGTTTGATTGCTATACTATTTTCTTGCCTAGAAAGTTCAGTGATATCTAATAGGCATCACGGCTAAGATGCATCATTCTCGTGATGACTTTATGAAGTAAGGTTAAATGGTCTACCTATGATTAATCTCTTGAGTTTAGTCAATTCTTAGTCATCATTCATGTTACAATTATGCTTATGGTCTATTATTTAAACTTTGTGCTTTAGGGTATTTATTTTGGAGGTGAAGATAAGGTTCCTGCTGTTTTGGCACGTCAAACTGTATATGGTGTTGTTCTTGACCCGTGTGCTGCGGTTTTGGTGCTCAGTGTTACAGTACTCCTTTGCATTGGAATCAAGGAAGTAGGTGTCACACTTGACTACATTCAATCTTCTTTCCTTCTCACAGAAGAATTTATCAATTCCGTTGAAAATTAATCTTCCAGAGTTCATTGGTGCAAGCACTTGTTACTTCTATGAATGTCAGCGCCATGGTTTTTGTCGTTATAGCTGGTGGATATCTTGCTTGTATGACTGGATGGAGAGGATACCATGTTTCTAGCGGGTGATTGCCTTCGCTTTGTTTTTCCTTTTTTTCTCTGCTAAGTTCTTTGAAAGATATCTTTTTTTTTTTTCTTTTTTCTCAAGCTTCAATCTTGTTTTACTCATAGATACTTTCCATATGGATTCAATGGAATGCTAGCTGGGGCTGCAACGGTTTTCTTTTCCTACATTGGCTTTGATGTTGTGGCTGGCACAGCTGAGGAGGTACTTTTTAGTTACTTAAAGATGGATATGGTTCTGCGAGTAAAAAGTTGACTTAAAAATCATTAGAACTTATATCTTTTTCTGTGTTTAGTGGTGATCTGATCTTTTACTTTTGTGCTAATTTTGATGTAGGTTAAGCAACCTCAAAGAGACTTGCCTCTCGGTATAGGACTATCTTTATCCCTGTGTTGCATATTATATATGCTCATGTCTTCCATAATTGTTGGCTTAGTACCATATGATGAATTGGACAAGGACACTCCTATTTCTTCTGCATTTGCTGGCTATGGAATGGAGTGGGCAGTGTAAGGATATTCTTGCACTCTTGGATCCTTGTGATTTTGTTCTTCCTTTTATTTACATTGTCGATCTATCTTGGAGCATCAAGTTTCTTGTACAACTTGTCTCTCTCTGGTTTTCCTGATTGCAGTTATGTAGTAACAACTGGAGCTGTAATGGCACTCTGTGCAAGTTTGATGGGATCCCTTCTTCCGCAGGTGTGTAAATGTGTGGCTCTAGCTTTTCAGACTATTTAGCTCCAGGAAACAAGCTGACACCTAATCCAATTATGTCCTTCAATGCGAAGTTTTGATCTTCCATCTATGAAGCATGCTTGTAACTTGTAATAATCATTACTTGCAGCATGAGATTCAAGTACAGAAGTAGAGTCTTATTTAAAAAGCTAAATAAACACATTGTGATGGAAGTAGAAGCCATGGTTGAATTGAACCATTGGAATCATGTTAAAAGTAACATTTTGGCTTTCAAATTCAAGCTATATTCTCTCTCTAAATTGAATAATATAAGTGGTTTTTTTTTAAAAAAAGCAGTAAATCCAATACTTAATAGCTGTACTTCCTCCCCCTGATGTGTTTCTCTTATTTTTGCAATTTAGTTTCTTTGTGGTGTATGAAGGCTAGGTGGCTTTTTGTCAATTGATGGCCAGTAATGGTCCTTCCTCTCCTTTTTCAGCCTAGAATGTTAATGGCAATGGCTAGAGATGGATTGCTTCCTTCGTTTTTCTCCGACATACACAAACACACTCATGTTCCTGTAAAAAGTACAGTAGCAACCGGAGTTCTTGCTGCTGTTCTCGCATTTTCGATGGATGTTTCACAATTGGCTGGAATGGTATATGAAGTTCCCTTACTCTTTTTTTTTTTAATATATACCAAATTTGGAGTTTACTTATTAAAAATATGAGCAGTGAGCCAGTAACTTGGATAACTTTGATCAGTGACTGTTATTATTTTTCTCAAAGATCAGTGGCTCTGTATGACCCGGATGATTCCTTCTCTAATGTTTTTTTTTTTTCTTCTTAGAACTTTTTCTTTCAGTTACCATTCACTTTCATAGTTTTATTCTACTCTATAATCTATATACTATAGATGCCAGTACAAACCTTTTCAGTTTACATTAACTTGAAAGCTTTTCGATACCTTGTTTTGTATGGTGGATATGCAGAAGCTAATATGTGGAAACCATACGGAACTGGCTTATTTTTGTAGGTTAGCGTCGGTACGCTTCTTGCCTTTACAGCTGTTGCAGTGTCAGTTCTAATTCTGAGATATGTTCCACCGGATGAGGTGCCTGTTCCTCCATCCACTAGGGGGTTGGTTCCCTCTGTTTCGAGTGGATCCAAGTATAATGTCCACCCAACCATGGAGGATGATAAAGTTCCTTTGATTTTGTCCGAGGGTGATTCTCGATATTTTGTTGAAGGAAAGCATCTAGCTGGAACATCAACTGAAGTTCAGCCAACACTTGGTTAGCGCCTTTCTAATGCTCTTAGGTTGATGCAAACTTCTTTGATGTATGTCCTGATCGATTGAATTTGCAGAAACTAACTTGGATTGTATGATTTGTTTTTATGACCCTATTATTCTAATCCTATAAACAAATGAGCCCAAAAGATAATAGTGTTCATCGGATAACTCCATGAAAATTTGAGTGCTCAATTTCTATTGCCGGATAGTTCCACTTCAACTACAGTGAAGCTTCTTGTTCCCTATGAGGTATCTAGTTAAGGGCAATGTTCTATTTGAAATTATTAGTAGTAAGCTTAGTTGTTCATTTAAAGCATTTAGGTGTTACAAGGTGCCATACCAGTTTATAAGTGTTTCGGAGTAATTCCGTCCTGGAGTTATTTTAAGGACACCTGTAATGATTTCGTTGACTAGAAACATGACAATTGGAGTTCTCATTTGTTCTCAACTCATCACATCCACCGGTTTTAAGTTTCTGAAAATGACTGCAATCTATAGTCAATGGCTTTCCTTTCATTCTGAATATAATTTTGTTCGAATTGAACTGCAGACAAGGACTGGAGAAGGCGTAAGGTAGCTGTTTGGAGCATTTGGTTCGTTTGCATAGGTGCATTTGTTCTTGCATCTGGTACATCTGCTGAATACCTTCCTAGGTATGTCTTTGAAAACACGACCACTCCACTCGTGCTTATATTTGATGCATCGACCTCATTTATCTGGATGCTTTCTTTTGGGGATATGGATGCATTTTTATTTTCCAAATAATTTGTATGGTAGGATTATGTTGGTTCTAATGCATGACTCGGTCTTTTCCTACGGAATTATGCTAGTTAGGCATACAATTCTCATAAATGCCTTGAGATTCAAGAATCATGCCATACTTTTGTTGTACAAGTTGGTGTGTTGGACATCCTGTGATATGGATGGAGCATACGAATTGCAGTCTGCAGACCTTTGAGGGTGGGGGATGAGGAGATTGTAGTTCACTAGTTGTCTATATCTGTAAAATATTCATTCATGAAATCACAAAACGTTGCTCCATATGTGGACTGCTGCTTGTGTTGCTGTTTGTGAATCGGGGAATCTCTCTGATTGGTATTACCAAGTAGTGATGTGAAAGTCAATGGTTCATGTTACTTGATACTTGCATTTTAGTCTCATTGAGCAACCTCTGAGAGGAATCCCACTTTAGACACAAGTCTTTGGTACTGGGTAAGTTTAGTAGAGTCGAGGATTCGAGCACCTGAAAGAAACCCATATATTTGCTTTAGGGTTGTTTATCAATGAAGTAGGCCTACGCAATGAACCACTTGACTGATTTCCTTATTGTGATCCAAGTCGTTGAAATGTTTTGTCATGATAGCTGGATGATAGTGTGGCTTGCTTGAGCTCGTCAGACCCCATATCTCGAAATTCAATGATGAGTCCTGGACTAATAGTTATTCTGCTTTAAGCCAAGTCTGCTTGATTTCGTACGAGATAGCATTAACGATGTCGTGCTTGTCTTCTCAGCTATGCTCGGATCGCAATATGTGGATTAGGCGGTGTTGTCTTGTTGCTCGGTTCGGTTATCCTCTCATGCATCGATCAAGATGTAGGGAGGCACAGCTTTGGACACACAGGAGGTAACTTCTGTACATTTGCAAATCATATCTTCTATGAGATCCATTTACTGTTCGTATTGGACTTAAATTGGTAATATGAACTCAAATGATTTGTGTTTTAGGTTTCATGTGTCCATTTGTCCCGTTGTTGCCGTTGACCTGCATCCTTATAAATGTGTACTTGCTTATAAATCTTGGGTAAGTAACGTGATTTCTCTCGGCTTATTTGAGGATACTCCATCTTGCTTTGGTTCACTTGTGGGTCTATAATGATTTCTGCTTGTAACAAATTAATTGATGAAAACTTGGGTCTTTTCCATACTTGCAGAGTCAGTGCATGGCTTCGTGTATCTATATGGCTCCTGATTGGAGCTATGGTTTACTTGTTCTATGGCCGAAGTCACAGCTGTCTATTTGACGCAGTATATGTCCCCAGAACACATGTCACGGAGGATCTCCGAGCCTGATCAGAGTTGTTTGCCTCGGTTTTTTCTAGCTAGGTGACTTCTCCACACCATGCAAACAGCAAGCCTTGGCACATTCCTTGCAGATTTACGATGTATATTCGATCAGTCACAGGTATGCTCTCTGTTACCTATCACATGATGTCTTGGTCACGAGTTCAAGTCTTGGCGGAATTGATTCCTTGCTCCGCCTCCCAAGCCTATGTCTGTAGTTGTGAACTCGGCTTCTGTTTTTGAGTTAGCTAAAGCTGCGATCCTGTGACGTTGGCTTGTCGCTTGATTCGCCAATCTTGGTTTGGCTGCTTTATGATTTTGAGCTGACTCGATGTCATGGCTATTTTGATTCCAGGTATTACATCAAGCTGCACCAAGGTCATTCATATCTGTATAAACTAGACACTTCATTTCCATGCCTGCTTTTCGGTTGGCACTTGCGATAAGTAGGGCCACCTACATGTAAAGCGTACGATTGTATATTCAGTGGAATTATCGCCATTCCTGTATGTCACGAACGTTTTACTTTTGGTTATTTACAGCCATCAAGAAGGGCGACGCAATCTATATATTGTACATGTGTGCCCATTCATGGCCTTTTAGTCTCGGACTTTTGAACTTCATTTTTGCTTGGAAAAGATGGTTTTATATCCATGAGATCCGGGAAGACTTTGAATGATAGACCGCGAGTGTGTGCCGAGGCATGTACAGTACCGAGAGAGTGAAGCTAGGAGCACTTTCAGCAATCGCCTTGTGGGCGAAAATCTCGAGTTTGGCGCATCCTACCTAGGCGGGCGGGAATTTCGGCTGAGGCATTTACAGTGCCGAGAGAGTGAAGCTAGGAGCACTTTCAGCAATCGCCTTGCGGGCGAAAATCTCAGAGTTTGGCGCATCCTACCTAGGCAGGTGGGAATTTCGACCGAAATGCTTCGACCACAGAATGAAACGCTAAGCGTAGGCTCACTACCTGGAAACTGGCAAGACAAAAACTCACAGCAAAATCGACCTTCAACAATGGCACAATGAGCCGCCTAGGAAAAAAAGACAAGGAAATTACAATGCTAATGTATTCTACCATGAAACATACCAATACCATCCAGCACCCTTTTCCATTATCTTCCTTGCATCCTTACACAAACAGATCATCTTCATTTTCACATGGGTAAGCACTTGACCATCTAAGGATGGCGTCTCGAACCTTGCAGTGTCGCGAAAAAGTATGCCTTTCTTTCTACCACAATGGAGGAATATAGACCTGCTCCTTGAGGTTCTGTGCAGCGCTCTCTGTTGGGAGACCTCTAACTGCTCCGATCGTCCACTGCGCTATGATCCCAGCTGCAACAGCAAACCGAAGCTGCCTCTCCAGTACATCCTTATCATGGAACATCTCCGGATGACTGATAAGCTTCCTGATCATCGCTGCTACAATTGCGTCTCCAGATCCGGTCCTATCGCACGTGTACGGGGTTATGAGCACATCTTCCGTCCCCACCACCACGCCATCGAAATTAGGGGAGTAGTAATGGATCCTGAGGGTCCCGTCTGTCACGAACAGGAACTTCATCTTGTCTTGCCACAATGGGGCTAACTCTTCGGGCATGTAGTGGTAGTGATCCTTCCTATCCTTACTGTGATGATAATCTTCCGCATAGTATTGGGCCTTGTAGCTCCTTTTATTCAAATAGTATTCCTCATCTAGCAAGAACTCGAGCTCCTGTCTACTAACCCTGATAATATCTGCTTGCTCCAAAGCTTTTGCAAGAATCTCTTTTGTCTCGTGACGACATCTCCAAAATGGCAATGCCAGATTCAGATCGAAGAAAACGTGCCCGCCGAATCTCTTAAAGAATGTAATCGCCCTGAATAGAGTGGGTATCATTGATGGGCAGGTGAAGATATCTGAATTGAAATAGAACACCCTGGCCTGTACACAGCAGAGATAAACCGAGGGATTCAAATCACAGGAAACAAAAAGGGAGAAAACAAACAGAAGCATAGGTTAAGTCATAAATAATAGTGTCAATTGAGCCAAACAAGCAGGAACATGCCTATCTACGCCTATCTGTTGATTCCATCATACATGAATTTTATTTGATTTTGGCTGGCATGAGCACCAGCGGACCTTCCATCAAGCTCCTACTGAATATTGAACTTGGCGGGCATATTCAAAAGTCACATGAATCATAAGAACTATAGGCACAATATACTTTGAAAACCTAATGTTCTCTGAAACCACAACGTTGAGCTTTCTTCCACACATACAATGAGCTTGACCTGACTTCTTTCACAAGCATGCCATACTATGCCTTTCTCAAGCCTCAATTGAGCTTATCTTAGTGAAACCCACAGTGAAGCTAACCTGAAGACGAATGCTCATACTCATTCAATATTGAACACAGAAAGCTGCATCTTTCATTCATGTTCAGTTGATCAAACAATCAAACAATCTCAAAAAACGCCATCTGGCCGATCACAGACCCTCAAGCCAACCCCAAACACATAAATGATCTCTCTCCCATACCCAAGAGAAGCTTTTGTATTTTCCTCCTGTTGGATTAACTAAGAAATTATAATCTCAAACCAGCTATCCTCAACCGAGCTATAACCTTACTGTGGTCATTCACAACCCTAACTCAAACAAAGAAATTACCCCCTCGAGCCCAACCCCGAACACCTATACCATCCTTCACATAACTCTAACCAAAAGAAGCTCCATGCTTCACTCATCTTCATCTCTTGAAGAAACCCAACAATCTCGAACTAGCTAATACAACAACACGAAAATGACTGTTGTTAACCTTTCTCTTTTCTCGTGCCTCACCTCCTTCAACACAGCCAAGTTTCCAGAACCTCCTCCAATGAATCATGCTATACACATTTGGATCTACTCTCACCATTACGCACTCTTCTTATCATTCTCGAAACATACCAGTTATCATCAAATCAAGTGGAATCCATGTCATTCAAGTACGAAACAGGGAGGTTCCCTACAACAGCACGAAAACGATTTGCCGTTAACATTTCTCTTTCCTGGTCCATCACCCCCTTCAACACTGCCAAGTTCAACTCATCCCCATCACCCCTCGTCCTCCACCACAGCAACCACCATTTGAACTCAAAGTTTACCAACCTCATTCACTATTCTCACCTCATTCACCCCTCGTGACAAGCTAGAGGGATGCTACACATAAGACTGTACAATCACTTTTGAACACTCTTCGGCTCATCCATTGATCCCAAGTCATAATCACCGAATGATGTGAAACTCATGGAAACTAAATCAACGAATGAAGTAGAGAGTTTCCAAATAGCTACTCTGTACTTCAAAATGATTGTCCCTAATATTTCCAATGATGCCGAAGGCCCCGAAAACCAAATTTCCCAAACTACATCACAGTACGTGACTGTTGTTGACGTTTTTCGTCCCCACCTCCTTTAACAAAGCCAAGTTCAATTCATCCCCACCACCCCCTCTTGCTCTGCAGCCGCCCACCACTGTCTCAACCCTATCCCTCCCCTCCTCCCCGCCTCCCCTAAACCCTAACCCTAACCTTCCCATATCCCAACCCCAACCCTAACCCTATGTTGTTATCGTCAAATCACATCAAACCATAGGTTCTAAATATGAAAATGATCATTTTGACTGCAAAAAAAACGGTTGTCACTAACATTCCTCCCTCACCTCCTTCAAGACGGCGAGGTTCAACTCATCCCCAACCGCCCCGATCTCCTCGGCCGCCGCCACCACCGTCTCCACCCCCACCCTCCCATCTTCGTCCCCCCAAACCCTAACCCTCCCACACGCCGTCCTCCACCCCTCCTTCCCCCCAATCCTCACCCCCCTCGT
>LIEC01007330.1:0-36230 GCA_001925005.1 Drosera capensis
TTCAGTTATTCGAAGGCTCGATTCGTATCCGAGCTCTTTGTCAAAAGTGAGATTCTAATTGATTCTTCTTGTGCTCGATGAGTTCTCTTTGTTGTTGATTTTGATGAGAAAACCCCAGTCGTTTTACATGACTGAGAATGATTTGAAGAATATGTTTTCGCCGTTTGGTGTTGTCAGAGATGGTCTGTTTCTCCTTCTTACCGTCGAATTCGTGTATCACCATTACCAAATACAGTGTTTTCGAGTATTGGTATGACGAATTTACAAATAGAAGTGTTGGATAACTTGGATTAGTTTTTTCCATCGTCCTCTGATGATGAAAAAAATGCAAAGTTGCTAGTGCTTTACAGAATTGGATGTGGTTATTGTTGAGAAGAAATCATCAATTATCAAATATTCATGTAAATCCAATGGTCTATACTCCTGTAAAGAAATAGCCGAATAAACAATGCATTAACAATTTGTATGTATTTGGATGGAGTTTAAAGGATGACCAAAGTACTAATTCATGATCAAGTTGGTCATACATGGATAAATTTGGTGATAACTAGTTCTAATCTGAGGCTATGATTTCGTAAATCCTCTATAAATTTATAATAATGATGCAATATATTTGATGAAAACTGTAGGGTGTACTCTGACTTCTTCCTTGGTGAAACTAGAATGGTTATAATTCTTGTATGGGAGGTTTGCCAAAAGAATATTGTGATGCAAACCTTGATGCCCTGTGCGAAATTTAGATGCTAAGATCTGTGGTTCGTGTTTCTCTTTGATGATGTGTTGATGTTTATATGATCAAAAAATCTCGATCTTTTGACAGCCAGGTTGATTGTAGATCCCAACACCAGAAGGCATAAAGGATTTGGCTTTGTGACGTTTGAGACCGAGATAGAGGCCCAAAAGGCTGTCAAAGCTCTTGATGCCAGGGTATGGTATCTGTCCAACTCACTGCTTTCTTCTGCTTTTCTTTCCTGATTCACTTGATTAGCTGCTTATGTGTTTTTTATGCAGCATCATGGTTTATACAATATGCATCATCTTCTTGATAAATTCCCTAAAAATGCAGATTCTGCTCGAGCAATTTTGCATGTTCTCCAATTTTGAAAGTGTCTGAATTGTTTGACCCTCGTAGAATTTGTATGTGCTGTACCTGGTGACTAATGAGGACGCCATGTAGCCTATTGGCTCCTGTGTGTTTGGTTCTGATATCTTCGACTCTCCACCTTGATCATTTTTGAATCCATCCTTGATCCTTGCTCTTTCTCCTTTCTCAGAATATTAGAGGTCCGAGTGGTTCTTGACAGTACTTATTATCCGATGTTTTTTTCGTGTTCAAGCTATCCTGTGAAATGTGAAGGTTTACTTTCTTCAAAAGATTATCATTTTCCGATTTTGTAACCTCTTTTTTACAGAAGCTTTACTTCAATTGTTGACATTTTGATGCGATTACTTGCAGATCGTCAAAGGCAGGATGATTTTTGTAGAATTTGCAAAGGCAAGGAGTGTTGAAGGAGATCACTCCGGCAAATGACAAGTTTATTTCGCTTGTTGGCATAGTTATGACCACTTGTTAGCATAGTTATGTATCGACCACTTGTTTTGTATCACTCCGGCAAATGACCACTTGTTAGCGTAGTTATGTATCATCGATACATGGTGCAATCCACTGCTCCAAAAGTTTTTCTATCGGTTCCTCACTTTTGCTTCTATATGTGTATTCGATGTCTCTAGTTAGAGGTTTAGAAAGACAATTTTGAAGAATTTATAGGTTACTGATATTTGAATGGTGTAAACACAAACCTCCTCTTTTCTGTACAACTTATTTTATGCATAGACTACAAGTCTATAAATGTTCTTCTTTGATCAGAGACGCGTGTAGCGATGCATGCTTTGCCGTTACAGCTGATTGATCTAGTTGCTTCTTAAAGCTGTCCTGTAGTTGTGTACAGCAGCAGAAATAGGATACTAAAGATGCAGATAGTGGCAAGAAGTCCGTCGAAGCCAAACTGGTATAATCCAAAGCTATAGAATGCCCTGTTGTACTGATACTTTAGCCAGCAGGTTCAAATAGGCTTCCAATCTGAGGAAGAATGCGAATGAAAATTATTGTCTACCTTTAACAGATGGTTTCGTCAGTGTAAATATTTTTATAGCAACGAGAGACTACAAATAGGCTCCTGCAATTTTTGAAAACTAGTTCTTGCTTGGGCCGAAAGAATAACATACAGATCACTGTACAAAATTGACAAAACTTTACAACAATTTCTAGGCCGTGATATCGTTCCATCAGAGGCCTTGGCATGTCAATTCATATGTGCAGTGCAGCCGAAGCAGCATCACCATACACCCAGAAGTCCTGCATATCACTTAGTAGCGAACCAGTAAAATCTGACTGCTCTAACTCGACAAACTCAGGGGAGCTATCAGGAAATGAGATTCAGCATGAACCACTGTGAAATTGAAATTCAGGCTGCATATGAATGGATCTCCTCCAATGCGTTCCATGAGATGCATAGGCAATAGTCCTGATCTGCTATAAATTACACTACTTGCTCGCGTAATGCACACGAATATTTCTCCCATCTAGGACCTGCATTGTAGGCAACAGATTCCATGTCAGATAAAAGATCGAACCTTCCATAAAGAGGCAAAATGACTCTCTTCTTCCAAACGGATTCAGTTAGAGCATATCTCTTAGTACAACCTGACTATTCATTTCCTTCAAAGCTGAGGCAGCAGCATTTTCAGAAGCAAACTTCACAAACCCATAGCCTCTTGACTTTGAGTTCACGTGGTTGCAGATCACTCTAACTTTGAAATGAACATTGTCGCAAACAAAGAAGAATACATGAACCAGTAGTAAAATTACCTCGTAAAACTACCATAAGAATGCTCAGCAGGCATACACTTGTAAAATTACCTTCAACTATATCACCATGCTGCATGAAAGCATCCCTCAATGCAGTCTCATTTGTATTGTAAGAAAGGCCTTTCCCCCAAAATACCATGACATGACCACAATAAGATTTGAAAGATCAGTATTATGCCGTCGACACTACGAAGATAGAATACAAGAAAACTTCCTCCGTTCCTCGTGAAAATGAAATACAATTAGCCGAAGCTTAACATGATCACCTTCAGCATTTAGGAACGAAGCATTGATGGATGGGCAGAAAAGAAAACGAAGAAAAATTAGAATCACAACAATTGAAAAACAAGACATCAACCCTTCAAAAGACCAATTTGACTATGGATAAGGGAATTCAGCCACTCTAGAAAACGGAGCATAGCAATTAGCATACTACAAATAGGAGAGAGATTTAACCTCCAACAAATAAATTGCTTGAAGGCTTGCGCTCCAGAAGCAAAGTTACAGGCGAAGAAGTAGCAGAGGAGCATAAGCCTCTCATGTTCTGAAGTTTACTATACATGTTTGTCCCTGCCCAAATCATGAAATGCCAAAATCACAATAGAACTGGAAACATAATTATGCAAACGCCAGTGTCACCGCGATCATTTGACATTGGATAGAGGCGTTACAAAAGTTGCAAAGAACAACCTAGAATCTGAATTGGGAATACAAAACCCACAGAGATCAAGTTTTGATCATGGAACCCCAGTGGCTTAAATGTCCCCTTCACACATACATACGCAAAGAAAAGAAGATTTCAATGCTGGACAGAACGATGATTGAATGAATCAGGTGAAATGAATAAACAGAATCATGAATTTAAGAAAATGAATTACGAAACCCTAATTGAAAAAGTACAAGCCTTTGTTTTCCTACAACAATCGTCTCCCAAGACTCGAGGCTTGTGTGACACAGACGAGTGAAAAGAAGAAAGACGAGAATTCTCTCATACAGAGTAGAGGATCTCCTTGCATTCGAGAGCCACCAACTGGAGAGACTTGTCTACTGTTTTGGTTCGTTTCGGAAAATGTATCATCGAGACAGAAAAGCAGATCTGGACTCTCATATACGCATAAACTCTCACGTAAAAATGTTGTTGGTTAGTCACATAACACAAATTAAAAGTTTGTTGTAACCAACTTGAGGATTTTTTTTTGTTCCTTTTTTGGACTTGGATCACCTGCATAGCTAAAAACTACCGCAAGTGTGGTATCATCATTTTCCTTAAAAAGGTGTAGAAAAAAAACATTTAAAATATATATTAAAAAAATACATCCTAATACGAAAATGTAAAACCTCAAAACAAATAAAATCATTTAAAATAGGGATATTTCTTCAAAATTATAATTTTATAATAATAATTATAAATATGAAAAATGCCTATTAAAAAAACATATGAAAAAAAAATAATTTCAAAAAATTATAATTTATCAATCTCATTTAATCTCTTGTCATATCCTAAACTTCATCCCAACCTCTATCGTCAACCCACCTTCGTCGGAATCGTCGTGTCATCGAATTCAGACATGTCTTCGGTATTCAATGTGTCGTCAAAATCCTCTTCGGAATCCGGGACATCTGAAACATAACGAAAAAAAAACCGTTTAAGGAAAAAAAGGTAAAAAAAAACAAAACAAAACAAAACATCTGAAAAAAAAAAAAAAAAAAAAACAAAATGTCTGAAAAAAAAAACATCATAAGAAAAAACAAAATAAATCAAAACACTAGAAGAAAATAAAAAAAAAGCTTCAAAAACAATTAACCATTCATTCCCACTTAATCATTCCCCATATCTTCACATTCCCTCCATCACAAATGATCTAACATTCTCCTAACCATACTCATCAAACACAAAGACGAATACCTCAACAAGAAATCAAACCAATCGAAAACCACCGTCAATAAATCCATCAAACCAAAACGCCTATTTAATTAATTGATTATGATTACTGTACATTATTAATATCCTAAACACTAAAACATTAACCCATTAGTTTAAACTTGGTACACAACATCCCTAATTAAAAGGCTATGTGGCATATCCAACCTGTATCCCTTGTCTCCTTTTCCCATCGGGCCTTCACGGCAAACCCAACAAAAGGCTGACATCAATTGGCCAAAGCGGCCACAACATCATAAAACAAGGAACAAGATACACCCATGAATTTCTTTCAGCACAGTTAGATTAACAAGACGCAACCTCTTTTACTACTTCGGGAACGGTTTCGACGTCTAAGCCTTATGCGGCCTCGGTCATGTTGGGTAGGTGAGGGTCCAAGGTGGTGACGACGAGGGAGATTGGAGAAAAGGAGAGCCGACCAGCTGTGAGGAGGAGAAGGAAGAAGAAAAAAAAAATTTATATGTTTCGAGAATTATTTTTTGTTTATGTATTTTCGTAATATTTATTGAGAAATTATATTTTTTTGATTATTTTTTTAAATAAAAATAAATAAATCCTATAAAAAAATCCATAAAAAATTATCATAAAACAAAATACACAAAAAACAAACCCTAAATCTCCCACAAGCCAACCTTGATCATTGGATTAAATGTAATGATCAAAGATGATATACTGCAACCCCGTTGTCGGAGGGTGTATAACACGGGATCCCACTTCTTCTTTTTTTGTTTATTGATTAAAGATTTTTGATAAATTGCAACGATTTTTTTTTTTGGGGGTGGGGGGATAAAAATTGCAATGGTATTTATTATCCTCTTTTAAGATAAAATAACTTTAATTTTCACGTGAAAGTTATGCGGTATTAATCTGAATTTCATGTGAAACTAAAATTTTTATCTCGCTTTTCTTTTGCTTTTTTTGGTTGAAAATCGCGCTGCTTTTAATCCATCGATCCGCATCGCATGCATACGCTTTTCATCCACCATCGTCGATTACTCCCTTTTCCCTAAATCCATCAACGGCCTGAATCCATCACACGTGATCAATCCCGACCTCTCCTCATCCTCCAATCACACAGGTTCCCGTCTCCCTATTTAAATGCCACCTCTCCTTGTTTCATTTTTCATCTCCCCATCTCAAACCTCTCGAACTCCTCCAAAGTCTATCTCTCATCAATGGCGCCCAAGGCAGAGAAGAAGCCCGCGGAGGAGAAGAAGACCTCAACCGCCGCTGCGGCGGAGAAAGCACCGGCGGAGAAGAAGCCGAAAGCTGGAAAGAAACTCCCCAAGGACGCCACCTCCGCTGTCGCAGCAGACAAGAAGAAGAAGCGCTCCAAGAAGAGCGTGGAGACCTACAAGATCTACATCTTCAAGGTGTTGAAGCAGGTGCATCCAGATATCGGGATCTCGAGCAAGGCGATGGGGATCATGAATTCCTTCATCAACGACATATTCGAGAAGTTGGCGCAGGAGGCGTCGAGGCTTGCGAGGTATAACAAGAAGCCGACGATCACATCGAGGGAGATTCAGACTGCTGTGAGATTGGTGTTGCCGGGCGAGTTGGCGAAACATGCTGTTTCCGAGGGGACGAAGGCCGTGACGAAGTTTACTAGTTCTTGAAATTTAGGGTTAGGGTTAGGGTTGGGGCATGCATGGGATTTTCATTGCTGTTGTGGTTAATTGCAGAATTCGAATCATAGATGCTGTGTTTGAACGGGTGGAAGTGAGATGTGTTTTTCTTTGTAATCTGAATATAGATGTGTTGGATATAGATTTGATTTTCCTGTTAAGCCAATGTGATCTTGCTTTCTGAATGCATTTGACAAAAGTATTTCTGTACTGTGTTGGAATTGAACATTTGGATCTTTTATGGGAAATTTTTGTTGTTAAGATTGTTTGATTACCTTAAATATTCATGCTTTGGTTCCAGATTTACGCTATTTATTTAGTGTCTGATCAGCACAATGTAGCAAGAACGATGAAGCATTTGATCCCAGTGTGATCTGTAGCACGATATGTCTAACTTTACATTTTCAAGTTGATCTATATTGATGTTTGATAGTGATGTGCCATTATTGTTTTAATGAATAAGAATATATGGGATAAGTTTGCTTTTTAAAAAATAAAAATAAAAATTTGGATTTAGAATTCATTAAAATAAATTAAATCTTATAAATGATAAGAAGATAATCTTATAAATTGATAAATATGAATAAGAAATAGCTTCTAATCCAACTTCGCAAAGCTACGAACTATACAAAATCTATTATTAATATTTTAAAATTGACAAAGTTACGAACTATATAAAATCTATTATTGATATTTTTAAATTGAGACAATTTATAAGATCGAAGATTGTAGCTCACTACTAACCTTATTTCCATGGTTTTATTCAACGTAATGTCGAAAAAAAAATTTGAAAATGACAATTCAAATTTGTTTATATGTTTCCCATTTTTCCAATATCAAGCTCCTCTATCATTTCTCGAAAAGTATGTCTCCATTAACAATCCTGTTTTCTATAAAATCACATCGTTTGATAGTTCTAATTTATTCATCTTATAGTAAAAAAAAGATGATATAATATTGTCAACTATACGTGAAAATCAAGATCTTCAAAAATTTCTTAAATTTATCATCCCTGATTTACATATGAGAAATCTCATTTATCCAAGACTCCTAGTTTCCTTGTTCAAACCCCAACTTGGGTTCAACGCGCTGCCTGAAAAGTCCCATTATCTCAGTAACCTTGTTCAAACCTCAACCAAAACTAACGTGTTGGGCTCGCCACCCATCTCTCCCTCAATCAACGGTTACTCGCCACCACGTCCCTCATCTTCCCACCCTCCCCTTCTTGATCCCCTTTTTTCTCTCCAACACAAACACAAATCATGCAAAACCCAACTCTCAACTTCCCTCACGGTTCATGACAAACCGAAAACATTCGTTTCGCCCTAGAACAAACAAAA
This sequence comes from Drosera capensis, assembly GCA_001925005.1. Taxonomy (NCBI): domain Eukaryota; kingdom Viridiplantae; phylum Streptophyta; class Magnoliopsida; order Caryophyllales; family Droseraceae; genus Drosera; species Drosera capensis. The sequence goes on from LIEC01007330.1 coordinate 7,780, forward strand.
CCCAAAACATTCGTTTTGCCCTCAAACAAACAAAACCCAAGACATAATGTCACTGCCATACCTGAAATCAATCTACCACACCCTCTTGCACCGCCGCCTGCAGCTCCTCCAAGCCTGGACTTGGACTGTTCTCCTAACCCTCACCGTTGCCATCGCCTCCTTCTCCCCTGAGATGGCCTTTGTCTCTGCCACAACGCCTTCATCCGCTTATTCCAGATTGTGTGACGTCCCGGGTTTCATCAGGATCCCGCTGGACATGCCGCACGAGAGGTTTTGTTTCTCTCCTAGCGATGTGAGGAGATCCGGGGCCGATGTCTTGATCCCTACGGTTTTTGCTGGGCTCATTGTCGCTTCATCGGCCATCCTCCTCAGGAGCATTGCTGTCAGCCATGACGACCATTCGCCCTCGTCTGTGTCGTCGTGATTGATATTAGGTGGATTGATAGTAGGCGAATTTAACGCATAGCATCTGGATTTTTGATACCCAGATGCGGATATGAGACTGCAGATGGGGCCTATCGGAGCAGACTATCGTTCTATTATAGGAGTCTCTGCGATTTATTACATTCGATTCCATGTACCACAATCTTCCAATCCAGGGAGGACTGTATTTTCTTCGTCATTCCTTGGTCGATCTGGATGAACTATGGAACTGAAACGCCTTGAAAACTTATCATTTTGGATTATGCATTTGTGTCATGTTGGGATGACGGGATCATGACTAAATCGCAAGAGCCTTTTTGGAGTCTTGCAATTAAACTTAAGGGGTCAGTCCAGAGTTCTCATCCTGTAAAATGCACAAGAAAAGAGTATTGAATTAGCACGAGGCTCAACTGCAATGTTTAGAATCACTTAGTTCGCTGAACCCTGTGGTAGGGAGAGCCGCCTTCTACCCTTTTGGTCTGGTTTTGACATGAAAGAAATAAAAAAGAAACTCCGAGTCAATGCAGTCTTGCCTTGAAGAATGTTGAGCATGGACAAGTAATTCCACAAAACAGGCTCTACCTTCAATTTCTGAAGCTGAAAGAAAAAAAGAGCCATGCAGACATTAGATATAAAGTTGCGGCAGATAATTTGTCGGAACACACGGCCTTGATACTCACTTGATCCGAGAGTTCAATAACAAAGACATCTGCTGGACCACCAACCAAGAATGAGTTGGGGAAAGTCGGAAATTTGTTTAGAAAGCTATCCAGCTTTTCACCTGTTATGAGGTCACAAAGAAGCCATATTAAGTGGATAATTGAGTATATTTTCAATAAACAAAAGGAGTGCATAATTTTCAATGCTCACCAGAGTCATAAAGAGGATAAATCTTGATAGTAGAAGAAACAGATTTCTCTGAGCCAAAAGAGAAAATAAATATGATGTCAAGCACAATATTGGACAAAATTCCAATGGATTCAATCTAGCGTGGCTACGAATATATGATTAGTATGTTGATTCTAAAAATGCCTGACCTGTAGCGAGATTTTGGATAACCGAGTTTCAACAAGTGCAACACCCTCGAGAAGATACTGAAAGGAAACATATTAAAAGAATAACTATTAATCTAACATGGTAATGGCTTGAGATCAACTTGCCACAGAACAATAACTTACAGAAAACAGTGATTTGGACCGCCTGCATAATGTAGCAGGTTATGTAGCCAAGTAAAATAACATAATCTCTATATGATATAACCTGAGCGCAAACAAGCGAAAGGTAGGTATATCATACTTTACCACTGCATAATGTACAACCAGCTACAAACATCTGAAGTTCCGAAAAAAGGTACTGAAACACAAGGCCTTCCCACGAGTATTTCCCTATTGTTACGAACAAGAGTTTTCAGGTTCAAGATGTCATTAAAATTTAGGACTCCAGTGTATAGTATGATCCGACTAAAAATAGCTTTCAGCAACTCTCATTATCTACCACGAAAAAAATTAAAAAAATTCATGTGCCGATAGCAAAATTGACTTTTCTGAGCTTCACATATGACATGAAGACAGAAGACGGGTATCCGTGGTAACTTAGCAGAGTCTCATAATGTCAATTAATAGAGCAGGACGTACCAGAAAACATTTGTAGCACCCTGAACAAGTGCAGATGAGTAACGCAAAAGCACTTCAGGGTCTTCAATTTGAACTTCAAATAACTGCAGATGGATTCATTGCATATCAGGCGAGGAAGACGAGTGACAATGGTAATCCCAAGGTTCACTCTCGTAATTGTTCCATTATAGAGCCTTCTGTTTTTTGAAGATGAGAGACAAAACAAATACTCGGAGCAGACTCTTTCACTTTATTTCCATCAGCATCATTTTACAAGAAAAGCCGCATTTGTTCAAACCAAGACATTTGGATAAGAAAGGACTCCAGCTTCCATTAAACAGTTGAATCAGTTGAGACTCGAAAAACATCCACCACACTAAGCAGCACTAAGTAAACAATGAAATATGGAATTTGAGCCCCAGATTTCAACCCACCACACTCATGAAATATGGTCCAACCGTACATATTAATAAAATTTATTTCAGCGTCACTCATTCCTCTCAAACCAATACATTCCACACGCACATGCACACGCACTCAATCAAAAAACTTTCAAGTAGCAAAGTCTACATACCCATTTATGGAATAAAAGGGCGAATATATTAGCAGCAAATGATTGGCTCCACAGTTTCACAATTAGATCAACAATACCTTTTCCATCCTCGGGCACTTGCGCAAAATGATCAGAGAGCACATCATAGTAACATGGCTGTGTTGCAGCCCTGCTGAGAATTATATCTGTTTTCAGTATGAATGCAACGAATTAGGTTATATATGTAAGGCAAGAGAGTAGTCCTCAATGATACTGGGAACTAGAAACCAAAGCATCTATCTATCTCGCTAATTAGACGTTTTGTGACTCGGAAGTGAAGACACATCATGCCATGAAATTTCAAAAAGCTCATGATGCAACATGCTTGAATAAGAGTGTTTGATGTTTGAAATTTTGAGAGGCAAGTATGGTACAGTAATATTCAGCATGGGAATAATTTAGAACTTCCAACTGCAGCACAACAGCAAACCTCTCTTATTGTTCGTTAAAAAGTAGTCTTATTTTTTAAAAAAGAATATTTAGCAGGTCACCTCACCAACTACACTTTGAGACAAAACTAATGAAATGCACCTTATCGCTATTAGGAAAGGAAAAAAAGCTTAAGAGCAAATTTCTCGCACTTCAAAATATACATATTGTTTTTTTAAAAAAAAAATCCTGAAAGATTTTCCTTTAATAAATCGAATAGCCTGCAAACAAAATATACATATTGTTAGATACGCTATGAGCCAAAGAGTTCTTCTAGAGGAGAGCAAAGAACAATAAACGGAGAATAACAATTAGCAGCTCCTAATTCACATCCCGAAATTTTGTTATAATCATATCTGAAACTATGACACCAGAAAGGTGCTTTCGTTTAAATAAACAGTTGCGTCAATACCGAGAAAAGGTTGTTCATTCGCATCAATCATATGTTTTTCGTGCAAAAAGGAATAGCTCACAAGCACACGAATGAGATGGCCATTTGTGTTGTTTTAATTTTTAAACTAATAAATTTATTCAAATTGATTTATCGGCCTCAATTCTAGCATTAATTCTTGTGTGAATTGTTCAAAGTTACGAATGCTCCGGTCTTAATGCTCATGTTAACTTGAGCCAGAAACAGCCTCCTGCCGCCCACAGGCCACATGTGTGCAAATACCCCCAACACCTAGGTTACTCCAAATCACTACAAGTACTGGTCATGTTTCACTTTGCTAGTTTGCTATGAATATACAAAAGGGGTTTCTTAATATGACCTCATTGATTCATTTACCTAATAAGTAAAAAACTAGTCACTACTAACCCTGACACAAGCCAATTATATTATAGCTTGGGACAAGTAAAAAAGAAATTCTGGCCTCGCCTGAAGCCAAGTTGTTCACATATTAGTAACATGTGGGTAGGTTGAAGACACCTAGTGTTAATATTTTCCGATTTTTAGTACAACATTGTAATAGAACTTGCATTCGATCTTGTTGATGCAATATAGACTTTTAAAAGTGTAACTGTCTCGAAACTCCCAACAATTCCCCCCAGCCTAAAATTGAGATTAGGAAAGAACACATCCATCTCAATCGACAGAAAATACACCAAGGACGAGTCACATCTATCAAAATAAACACTAACCTTGTGCTCGGTCATCGACTTCCAATGCTACATCAGCGAACAACTCCTGCAACGAATTAAGCCGATGCGAAGGAGAAGCTGACGCCAGCAAAGAAAAAGGGTAATCCATCATAATTGCCTCCGAAAGGAATTTGTTTCCACCACATACACACAACAAACCACAAATCAACACACCGAAAAAGATTTTGCGGCGTTTTAATGGAAACAAAGATCAGATCAAACAAAGCAACAACAGCGAAATGAAACGAATACCCACCCGCTGAAGCTTCTTCTCGATCTCGAGCGGGAGAGCGGTGAGATAACTGTGCCTTCGCACTTCTTGATTCTGAGCCATAACCGACACCGCCTCCGATCTTCTTCAATCATCCGATCGCAAACCCTAACCCTAGCTCCGATCCGACTCGATCCGTACAGTGAATGCTGTGAGAATACCTTCAAGGTCACGACCTAACCTATTGATTTACCGATACTGAGCTGAGTGAATAAGCGCATAAAGGAAGGCTTTGAAGAGATAGGAAAGATACCATTTGAGATACTCACTGGCAGATAGATTCGGATAATGATGATGACTTTGGCGTGATTTGGAAGCGAAGCAAAGCAAAGCGACTGTTGATGCAAATGACGAAGCAAATGATGCTGCTAAATTGAATAATTGGTGACGTTGAGGACAGATTTCTTGGATTGTGTGTGTGAGAGAGAGAGAGAGAGAATACGTGGAAGTTAATTTCTGAAGAGAGGGAGATGATGTGGATGACGGTTGTCAGCTGCTTGGGCCCCTTTTCTGCGCGCAAGTGTGATTTGAAATGTGCGACAAGTCTACCGTGAATATATAGTTTTTTATATCAAATGGATTCGCACTGATTGCAAAATTTGTTCATTTTCTAAGGTGAGTGATGAAAGTCGTATTGATAATAGATAACTGTGATGTCTGTCTTAATCTTTGTGTATGCACGTAACACATGGACGATTGTTTCCCAATACCTTATGTTAAAGATCATCGTGCGAGCCCAAGAATGAACATGATTCTGATGACTAAACGATTTGATGCACAACACTAATCAGGTTCATAACACTCGGTCGTAACCAGAATATCCAGTTCAAATAACTAAAGTATCACCAATCATATATGTTAAAATAACATGGCCAATTCTATACTTATTTTGATTATAAATAATACAGATTTGTTATAATTTAATAATACTTATTTAATCATGGAAGTCGCATTAATCTATAGCAATGTCTGTTTCAATCTTTGAGCAAATGCATGGACGATTGCTTCCCAAAACCTTATATTCAAGATCATCGTACAAGTCCAAGAATGAATGCGAAACTGATGACAGAGCGATTTGATATATAACACTATCCATGTTCAGAACAAGTTATTTTTGAACCTATAATTCTTGGTCGTAACCGGAATGTGCCGTGCAAATAACTAACTTGAGAAAAGTAAAAGAAACCATTGGTAAACAAGAGGCAGAAGGTAAGGAATACCACTTGAAACTTGCAAGTTGAAGTTACATAAGAGTCTACAAGTCCGAATAGCACATTCATGATAGTCACATGGTAATTGGAACTAACACATTATACACATTAACATTACAACTAATGGCTTTGTACAAGAGACCGCAACGAATTCCCCTCAACAGCGAGAGCTGGAGCTTTACCAGCCCATCAACGTTCTCCTAACCTTGTCCACGATCTGATTCCTTGAAGCAACACTCAGCAGCTGGTATTCACAATTCTCGTCCAGGAGGAACCTGTAGACCTCCCACTCGCGATCCGATGCTGTATGCCGGCCTATCTCAGCCTGTAATGCAACAACATCAGTTGTCGAGGATCTACCAAATAACACAAGCGGATAATCACGCATTTCTGAATAAGCAAGCAACAGCGCAGACATGTATCCTAGTTCCACCATCTGACTCTGGTGATAAGATTTACTCAAAAGGACGAGATATCCAATAGATGGCTATACGCTTTACCAGGATTTGGAAATCAAACAGAATTTTAGCTGTTAAAAGTTAAACCGTATACCAGACATTGCAAATACAGATTATTAGCTATCTGAACACATATTTGATATATTCAAGATGAAAACACATCCCAACACACTATTTTGTCACACAAGAGCAGACAGGCAAAATTGAGAAAGTAACAATCAAATACCAAACCAGTAAAAGCTTGTTTAGATAAAAGGTTAGTTTACATACCGAGAATATGCAGATACTGACTGCTTTAAGAGCACGGGTGATATCATAGAAAACACGAGGCCTTCCATGTCCACATAATTCAACTGGATTAGCAACGAGCAGTTCAGTATCTGGCCCACGACTCGTAATCATGACCCGAAGTAGATGAAGCATCTCCATCTTCAAATGGGAAGATAGGGTTGATTCCTTCTCAGGATCCACAATCTTCCTTCCATCCTTGTGCTGGATAAAAAGATCAATATCTCGATATCCCTTAGTGACCAATGAGAATCGACCAAATACAATCTGTCAAACATGACGTAACCACGACTAAGTATTCACGGTTAATCACATGAAATCCTGAGAGTTTAGTCTTACCGCTGAGCTAACATACAAACAACAGCGTGATAAAGCCCACATCCACATGTTATGCGCTCCAGAGTCCAGACTCCAGACCAAAGGCAAATGGCACAAGTAGCTGACATGAATGATTACCTGAATGTCTCGGTCTTTCAAGGTCCTCATGATATCATAGAGGAGACCCTTATGATCAACACAATGGATTTGAAGCAAGGTATGACTTGGGCTCATTGCGTTGTCTATGTTAACACTAGCCTTCTTTAATCTTGTCATATCCGGGCTAAGAGCCTGCATATGATGCTCGGTCTCAGAGTAATGGGATCTAAAAAGCTCTTCTGCAGCAGTCGGTGATATAGAGGAAACGCCATGGTGAGATTCACAGTGCGAATCTGCCAACTGAAGTTCACAGCTGATGCACGACTCCCCTAGAACAGACTGCAGTCGCTGGCGTGTCTCTAGTTGTCGTTCCTTTGTGTGTAGAAGTTCCCTGATGCAGATAAGGAAAACCATTTCAATCAATTAAACAGGAAAAAAGAATAAATAAATAAATAACATGATGCCCGATGAAGAATTATAAGGAGCTTTTTCTTCTACTCTATGAATCAGATGACCTGCTTCAAGGCAAGACCGAGACACGCACAACACTCCTCGAGCCACATAGAGCAAGTATAAGTAGGAAGGCCCGGTGGATTCCAACCTTTAGAGGGTTAATAACAATGATTCCCAGCAGGGTCATCGAGATCAATGCAAGGGAAATCACATAATAAATGAGATGTGAAGATGGCCGCCTAATGTTAGACTGTATCTTTAGATGGTTAATTCTTGCTTAATCAAAGTGTAACATGGGTAGACAATAAGGCATAGTTGTTGATTTAGTCCTGAAGACTTCCGAACAAACGGTAATATATTGCCAAGAAATTTTATGGCTAAGAAGCTGCGTCTCTAAGCAGAGTCTATTCTCGCTTCTAAACAGAACTTGCCCATGAGAGGAACAAATACTAACATGGCAACATTGTTCTGTGACAGAAATAGGTTAAGAAGTAAAACTAGGTGATACACCCAATCTGTAGTAGAAGTAAATATGATCATATTGAATGGGCAAAATAACATGCACATGAGCAATGAGAATATCACAGAACTCACACATTATCCCTTATGAAGAAGAGGTCGAGGACTCTTCCATCTGGAGTTGTGGTAACTTTCACGCTTTCAATCTTGAGCTCAAGTACTACAAGAACTTGAGTAACATCTGTTGAGAAAAGAGAGAAATAATAAAATTAGAATCAGTACTACAGAAAATCTTCAAGACAAAGAAAATAGAGACTAGGGTGATTGGGTGATTACCGTGCAATAATCCTCTGCGATCAAGGCAACAGAAAGTCAATAAGTAAAGATGTGAAGGTCTTTTTGTAGGCGGATCGTAGAAAAAGGGCATTGGGCAAGGTGGGCACAAGGAAACTAAACGTTCTTTCAGATTTGTCCATTGCACTCTACTCGAACGATCATGAGGAACTACCCAAAGTACAACGTAGCACCACTTCCCATCAGTTGAGACATCTGCTCCAAAATCATGATAGTATCATCATTCACAAATGAGTTGAACAAGTTCAACAGTTTTTAACCACCAGAAACGTTGACTGGATTCATTCATAACAATTGTTAATTAGTCCTTTCTACATTTTTCTAATGGCTAATGTGCGTAGGAGCGACTAAAATAAAATAGAAAGTACAGACACAATGGTCAAAGTGACTCATACGTCCAAAGATGAACTATAATTATCCAACTTATTGCCACCGGATCCTTCATGCTTGTCTGATATAAAAGCATACAACGTTACAGTGATAGATTTCATCGAAATACATCGAAACTAGGCTTCCTAATATATTGAGATGATTGAGTAGTAACTGTAAGAGGTTAAACGGGATTGGAATTTCTGTGTGTTTTTCATTGATCTGTAGTTCAGTCTTTTACAGTATATAGGCATTCGAGTTGCCTAATGTTGGATAATACACAAAATTCAAACGTCTGCAAATCTCCCTAATTTGTAGCTTTCTATTGTTGACGTGAGGGAATCCCATGCTTGCCAAAGCTTCTGCGATTGCCATCTTGTGCAGAACGAGTCATGGAAACTGATGATTCCTTTCCATTATCTAACATTAACTATTCAATACTAATGATAATCACGACAATCCACAACTTGATTGTTCCAACAAGATAAGCCACATCCACGACTTCACTACTCGATCAGATTGCAAGGGGTAATGAACCACATCTTCCTCAATTTCTTCTTCGATTCTTCTACCTAAGAACGATTCCACAAATCATCTTCCTAATTCATGATCACCTACACCGAATAATCCACCAAGCTACATCTCACACATCCGACAACCAAAATCCATCAAACCCTTCAAGCAGTAATTAATTCTAATATCAATTGAACTAACATGATCATAGTTTCAAGGCCCTGCTTGTCTGGGTTTAAAGTTGATCAAGAATAACTTTAAGCATAATTTTTAAATTATGGGATCTGTTTGATTGTCAGTTTTTCAACTACATTTAGAACTTAAATTCCAGAATGAGATAAGCCATTTGAAATAGCTTATAGCGTGGAAATCTGAAAATCTATTTTGACCAAATAAATCCAAGTTTCAGCAGTTTTAACCAAATACTTATTTTAAATTCACAATCAACTATAAACACCTATAAGGGTATTCGTTCAGCCCAGCCAAACGGCCCTTTGATCACACAGCCACAGACAATACGCAAATAAGAGAGCATCAAATCAGTCGCTACCTCCTTTGACGATGAGGAGTCCGAAATCGAGAATGGTCCGACAAATATCACACCCAAGCCCCGTCTTATCCGTACAATTCACCGTAACCACACACGGCTCCCCCGGCGTCCTCCCTCTCTGCACCAAAACGGCGTCGTCGTTCGCATTCACCATCCAACCGCCGCCGACCGGCGCCGTCGTCGTCGTCGTCGTCGTTATCCTGTTGTCAAGATCAAACGGAATCGCGCCGGGATGCGCAGAATCTGTCTGTAATATTTAGCTGAGGAGAGTGGTTGTGGTGGTGGGGGTGCGTGGATGGGTCGGCATCGGAGAGGGGGAGAGGATATGGGCTCAGATTGGATGGTTGCGGTGGAGGTGACACGTGGCGGGGAACTAACGGGTGATTTCGGATCGTGGGATTTGTTTAGGGATTTTACAGATCAACACGTGGGTAATTGAGGAAAATGAAACTGTTTTGGTTAAGATGTAACTGTTAATGTGGTGTTCATAGGGGAGATCTGGTGAAGGTGGGATCTTAGAGTCAAAATGGGTCATGATTAAGGTGGTCGCAGGGGATAACAAATTTTTCCTAATTAGGTAATACAAGTTCATAATGACAAACCTTTATTGGAATCAATACTAGAAGACTCGTGCGATAACCATGTGACGATCAGGCTTCGACTCATGTAATAATGAGAGAAATGCTTGTTGAATAACATTATGGAAAAAAACAAGTCACGAGTTTGCCAAAAAAAAAAAACAAAAAAAAAAGTCTTTATTATAGATTGCTTCAGAATACTGTGTTTTCATTATCATCAAAAATGATTTATCTTGTTTTTAGTTAACACCGATGAGTTCAACATGTTTATAAGACCTACTTTGCTTTTGTAACGCGCAAAACTACAAAAACTCTCTACTTGCATAACAAAAACAATACAATCAAGAGTTGATTTGATTGCAAATAATCCGCACAGTTGAATAATGCAAGTCACTGCACATCATATTTGTATTTCTCCTCGATATCTCGCTTTAGCACATCATGCTTTTCTAGTCACTGCACAAGTTCCAAATGCTTCAAGTTAACACCAATAATGCAACATGATTCATCGATCGCACACAGTAACATGAACTCGCTGGGCATCTAACAGCATCAATACGATCAAGACTTTGATTCGACTGCAGCAACAGATAACTTCAAGATCGTATGACAACTGCTAGAACTAAACACAATCGCATGCAACTACAAAGATTCAATCGCTCATAGTCCATTACACAAAACCTGGCAAAGAGGAACCCCATCACATTGCGAAAACAAACACAATCGTTCATCAAACCACTTCTTGCATTCAATACCAAATCCAACACATCTCACAACATCGAAACACAACCGAACATCGAAAACACCTACCAACGTTCATGCATTGAATTACAACCGATACTGAAAATCCCCAAATCGAACACAACCAGAAACCCTAGAATCCGAAACCTAACCCCCAAACCCATTCAGAGTCCTTTCCTGCCTCTTCAACGCATACACAACATCCATCGCCGTCACGGTCTTCCTCCTCGCATGCTCCGTATACGTAACCGCATCCCTGATCACATTCTCCAAGAAGATCTTCAGCACTCCTCTCGTCTCCTCATAGATCAAGCCGCTGATCCTCTTGACACCACCTCGCCTCGACTCGCCAGCCGACGAATCACAGGCATCGTGATCCCCTGGATGTTGTCTCGGAGCACCTTTCGGTAGCGTTTTGCTCCTCCCTTGCCTCGTCCCGACATCACTGCTGAGATGATCTTTTTTCGAAACAAATAAAATACAACAATTTGATTTTTCATATATGTCATATATATTTTGATTTGTTTTACATTATAAATAAATATTATTTTTATTATTATTATGAAACATTAATCATAATTTATATAATTTAATTTTAGGTTGGTATTGTGTTAACACTTGATACATATAGTACACAATGTATCGAAAGATCATGACAAATCTCTATCTCGAAAAAAAAAATATTGATTTTACAAAAATATAGATGTAAAACTTGAAATATATATAACGACGATTAAATATAATTTTTTATAAATTTATTATGAAAAATTAATTGTTATATAAATTACGTACTTCAATTTAATATATATTACGAGACGATTAGACATAATTTGATATGAAAACGATAATTATATTCATATATATAAAATAATATAAAATATATATTTGTGTGAAATAGTAGGTGAATTGATTATCCCGTTTACTGTTGTTTGAACAAAGCGCTACAAATCGGACGGTGCAATTGTTCCCGAACGAGTACTAGAAAGGATAACATTTAAATCAATTGGATCAATTCGTTTTGGACTAATTTTTTAATCAAAAGTATGGGCCTAATCCATCATGGACCAAATCCGTTGGGCCAATTAATCATGGACAAAATCAGTTTGCCCAATTCATCATTGACCATATGCATTGGCCCAATTCTTCATTAGACCGTTTCGATTGGCCCAATTCATCATGGAGGGTTCCATTGGCCCAATTCATCTTGGGCCAAATCCCACGCTTTCACCAGAAATTTGAAGAAGAAAGTAGAAGATGATGAATCATCAAAAGGCACAATGAAAAGTCACGACTCATTTCCCTCTCAAAACCAAAAGAAGAAACATGAAAGTACCAGAAGTTTCTCATGTACATCTATAAATAATTGCTCATTAAATCCCACACAGCAGAAACACAAAGCGAATACAGAACCAAACCTTACAAAACTCACCCAATACTTCGAACCCTTTTTTCCAAATAACTTACAATGTCCCTGATCCCAAGCATCTTCGGAGGCCGACGCACCAACGTCCTCGATCCGTTCTCCCTGGACATCTGGGATCCCTTCGATGGACTCTTCCAATCACCACTAAGCAATCTTCCCAGCTCGGCTCGCGAGACAGCCCAGTTGGTGAGCACCAAGATCGACTGGAAAGAGACCCCTGAAGCTCACGTATTCAGGGCTGATCTTCCGGGGATGAAGAAAGAGGAGGTGAAGGTGGAGGTGGAGGATGGAAATATACTTCAGATAAGCGGGGAGAGGAGCAAGGAGCAGGAAGAGAAGACGGATAAGTGGCATCGTGTCGAGAGGAGCAGCGGGAAGTTCCTTCGCAGGTTCAGGCTCCCTGAGAATGCGAAGCTCGAGGAGGTGAAGGCTACGATGGAGAATGGTGTGCTCACCGTTACGGTTCCAAAGGTGGAGGAGAAGAAGCCTCAGGTCAAGAGCATCCAGATCTCCGGTTAGGCACAATCGGACTCTGTATGTGTCTAAGATGCTGCTATGTGATCCCCGATCGGACTTGAATAAGTATATGTTTGTGGTTTTCTTGTGTGTGGAAGTGTAACTTTAAGTCTTGTACGATGAGGATATGTAATCAAGTACTGTATTACCTTTTGAGGACAGGTATGAATAAATTTTTGTGGTGTTGATAATATTACATTAATAGTCCGAACAAGTTTGCATGAAGGATTAAGTAATCCGAACACAGTAAGTACTGCCACAACAAGGATGCATAAGGGTGCCCCCTATGTGACTGGTTTTGTTTGTGTGGAAGCAATGATTGTATGATGAGGATATGTAAACAAATATTTATTACCAAGAACTAAACAAGAATCTCCAGATTATCATGATCTACCGCTTCATTTACAGAACTCTTAGCATATCACACAGATACGCACCTCACAAAAGAGCCAGGCCTTGAAAACTTGCGCAAATTACAGACATCCCCAGAGTCGGGTTTTTGAACTCCTTTGCGACGATAGTGCTCCTAAAAAAATACGGGTGTTTTATGTACATTTGGCAGCATTATCGCGGTAAAGCTAATGACAAAATGAGATTAATCCGTAATCACAACAAGACACAAATAGCATGCATCGATGAATATATTTCATAACCATTGGAATGGAATTGCATTCCACATACCTCGCATCCATAGCTTGGAACAATTCGAAGTTGTATCTGACGACTCTATAAAACGAAAACGGATAGCGCTAAGGCGCCGGACAGCGCATATGATTTACCAGGGGGCACACAATAGACTTGATGAGTTGTAAACCTAAATGTCATCTCGCACAGAATAGACTATATCCACACGCTCGAATCCACAGCGTCTTCTCGTCGACTTGTCCTCATCCATGTTCAGTAATCAGACAACGAATTCAAAGAGAAAACCTAAATTGATTTGGTTTGGGGAGGGGTGATTGCAATCCAAATAAGAAACCGTAACTTGAATGATGCGTATTAGACGTAACTAATTGGTGGAAGTTTGGAATACATCGTGAGGGTTCCTCGTCGCGTAAAATCTAAGGCGACTCGCCCTGATGAGTAAATTAGAAAGCATAACAAAAACATGTGATGCACAATCGTTATGGGCCAGATGACAATTCCAAAGTCTCCCACCATTTCCCCCTTTCACTGTGGTCAGAATCTGTCCTTTCCTACGAAAATTTAAGTTCGGTTCCCACACATTTACGACCAAAGTCTACACATTGTTCTGACTGCCTGAAATGCAATGGACCTATTAAATTAGAGTGTCATGGAATTCCAAAGGAACATAAATGAACGTGATCCACCCCGTACAAAAGAGAAAATTAGATAACCTGATTTGTCATCGTTCAGAGGATCAGATTGAGATCAAGCCACATCCATCAACGACTGAAAATTACTATACATTCATTCAAACGCAAGACAACAACTAGCCGGGCGTGGGCGTCAACGAAACCATAAGCCGTAACAACAACAAAAACAACAGAAACCAACATCAAGAGACACTCAACGTCGTCTACATTTCATCTGGTTTTCCCGTCTAGTGACAGAAAATGACTTTGAGTTCACGAGGCGAAGCACACTCGTGGATCACCGAAGGCGAATCATGAGCGTACGTAAACGTAGCAGGACACGCATGCTTAAAAAACTCGGACCAAGTCGACCCCTTGCACGTCTCCTTACTATTAAACCTCCCCCTACAACACAACTCATCCGTCCCAAACGCCTCGCACCCACTCTTACACCCCATCACGGGCCCATCACTCCGGCCCAGCCCATTAAACCTCAGCCTACTCGGACACGTCTCCAACAAGTTGGCCCGGCAGCCCACCACGGGGCACTGGCCCTTCCCCTCGTGTGGGGTCAGCGTCATGGGAACATTAAACCCGTCTACCACGCTAACCCCGTACGAGACCCCGTCCTGGGTCCCGTGATGCAGACTTATCTGTGCCAGCGTGGCGGGAGGGGACCCGCCGAGGCCGTCGCATTCCAGACGGCCCCCGCAGTCCCCGGTGGTGCAGGAGAAGCGGTTGTTCGAATACGTGCAGCCCGTTCTGGCCCAAATGCGGCCCGACCAATGGGTAGTTGGGGCCCGGAAGGAGCGGTGTGTGAGGGTTGTGAGAGGGAAGCCGCCCCGTTCGAGTACCGGGTGGCCTGTGTTGGGCTGGATTGCGGGCCAGACTGTGTACGGGCAGTTGTTGACGAGGGTGAGGATCAGATCCGAGGGCTGAGATTGGGCCACGACGATGAAGAGGATGAGGGTGGAGAGGAGTCTGAGAGAAAGTGTGAGGGAGAGGGCCATGGTGCTGATTTGGATAGAGGATGTGTTTGTGGAGAATCGAAGGAATGTGATGGTTTTATTTATAGATGAAAAATAGCGGATAAAGACTTAAGTTCAATACAAAAGGAAGACAACATGCCAACGTTGCTATGGTTTCATTTCGGAGTTTTGGTCGCGTAACGCCACATATAATTCTCATTCTTAACATATAATCAACATTTTTCTATTTTATTTAAATTAAATTAAATATTATAATTAATCACACACAGGATGTGTTAAATTATTGTTGAATTCATGAATAAAAGTAATATTTTTTGGGGATTGTTACTGAGAAGATAAAATTTGATTTTGTTAACACAATTCATGAGTGGGTGTTTTTGATAAAATGGTGTTTGTGACGGTATAATTTTGACAAAATTTGATTTTGTCTAGAAAATATCAACTTATTATTATTTTTTAATAATAATGTGTTTATTATAATAATCAAGAGAGTAGTTCGTGAAATATATTGTAACAATTTGATATTTTTTAAGTTAAAAACTTTCCTTAAAAAAATATTGTATTAATTTTGAAATTGCTTAAAAAAACAAACGTTACGCTTTTTATAAAATAGAGTGTTAAAATTATTGTACTAATAAATAAGTAACTTTTCTTTAGACAAGATCGTTATCATTAAAAATATTAAGATAATTATTATATGCAAATAATTTCTCTCAAATATTATAATAAATTTTATTATCATTGAAAAAATTTCTCTTTTAACCAAATTACATAAAAAAAACACGCATAGTATCGTCAAAATGTTTCTTATATTTCTAGACAAAAAATAATATTTTTTTAATAATAATGAGATTTATTACAGTAATTATGACAAGCAATATGTACTGTAATAAATGATAAATGTTTTGATATTTTTTTTTATATATAAAATTTACTAAATATGATATGTTATATATTTTTGAAACGATCCATATAAATAAGTATTGCTTATATTATTTGACATAACATTTGACAAACCTCAAATTTTTCAGGATATAGTTTGCCTGCAAACTGTGACGATAAATCTCCAAAAGCACTGAACGAAACGAGATCACCATCCATACATTTTATTCTATAGGCTCATTTCGTTATTGCATTAAAATAAAGGGAAAATTATTAAGATGAACCAATTAGGCAAAACCCTTTTTTTCGCGAAAGTATCACCAATTATATATTTTATTCTATAGGCTCAATTCGCCGTTGTCAGTTCGTCATTCGTTTCTTGGTTAGTTTGTCGTCGTCATCGGTTCTTCATCGTGTTGTCAACTCATCGACGTTTCGTCGTCATTTGATTGTCGTCATTGTTATCCTCAATGCGTCGGCGTGGTCTTCGTTTCGTTGTCGCCTTTAGTTCTTAATGTTTCGTTGTTAGTTTGTCGTTGTCATCATCAACATCAGTCCGTCATCGTCGTCGTCGTATTTAGTTAATAGTATTAGTAAGTTGTTGGATTTTTAAATAATAAATTGATTTCTTTAATTGATTATGAGATATTAGATATGAAAGAAGTTATAGTTGTGTATTTTTGATGTAATTAAATTTTCATAGTGATACTTGTCAAAAATTCTATCTAAATTAAACCTATTTTGTGTAGGCAGTAAACTTTAGAGCGTCAAGTGAGATTATTTTAGTAATAAACAATCCCGCCTAACCAATTGATCAATATCACAGTGGTACAGATGAGAAAAAAATGAAACAAACATGTAAAGGATCTGAACTTACTCGTATCTCTCACTCTCCTTCGCTTATCCATTTAGTACGATTCAGCATCTTTCCCTTCCCACCCTGACATAAAAACCCGAACGCTTTATGAGGGTGTTGCGTGCACCCATTGTTTGCAGACTGCGCTATCCACTAGAAAGAAAACAAGGACCGGAAAGGATAAGAACACAGCACAAGAATCACGCTTCTCTCAATATACCATACCATGAGCCATTTTTTATTGCGGAATGCGTAACCTGGTGTCAACTAACGCTAAAATCTGTGTAAAAGTGTCCAGTACTTTGGAAATGAGACGAATCATATAAAAAAAAAAAAATTAAGTCTACTTCGTCCGTCAAAGAGAAAAATATCGTGTGTAGAATACTTGATTTAAAGCGACCATTAGAAAATTAACCTGACTTTCCACATATACTAGTAATAATTTTTCATGGGTCCCATAAGTCGGTGAATGGACTGTAAACAACTGTGGCCACACTTATAGACAAAGAACATCACGGGAATTCAGAAAGGTTACAGACTAGAGATAATGCCATTTCTACTGTGGCCACGCTTAAAGAACATCACGCTTATAGACAGCATATCCATTTCTACAGGCTAGAGATAATAATGCCAACACGGTGTGCACCATCAAAAGAAAAGGACGGTGTCATCAGTGACGGATCCGGTATCCTGGTTGTGAAATCAAGAGGGTCCAACACAAAAACCTCTTAAACATAATGAAATATATCGACATTATTATATAAAAATCTTATTTTTTTGACTTGATTTCTGATAATTATTTATCCATAATGAAGTGAACTTGACATAAAAACTATGTGTTCCTTATATGCATTACTGAATTAAGTTTCTAGGAATTATGAGGACCAAAAAGGATACAACACCGCACATATAAATATCATAACAGGATTTCAAAAAACCACACACAAAAGATATATTTTAGCTTACTATATTGATGATGCAATGGTCTTTTTATGTCTTATTGATACTCAATTAGAATTAAACATATGTTTGTATAACACAATAAAATCAAATTGAAAAACACGAAAAGAAAAATAAATCACTATTTACGTAAAATTCCTTTGCTCATCAATAAAAGTTAAGAAATTTTAGGTTTAGAGGGAATGCTTAGAAAAAAAAACAGAGAAAAAGAAAAAGAGAAAGTAAAAGTAAAAGTAAAAGTAAAAGAAAATTATTTAGAGAATAATAGAAGAACACTCGATAATATGCTGTTGGTGGGAATTGATCCGGGGTCAAATGCCTAGGGAATCTTTGCAAACTGATAATATGCTGTTCGATCACATCGTTAATCTAACTTTACACGAAGATGGTCTTTGTAATGTTTCATATGCTGCATAGTTATCCGGCAATCCTCCAGAGGCTAGAGGGCGGGCGGGGTGCCAAAACCAAGAACGAGAAATAAAATAAGTTCCTAAACTTTCACCTCTACAGCACATAAGACCTTGAACTCATATTGGCATTTAAATTGACTCAAAAGACATGAAATGGGTAACCCAAGAAGATTCATGTCTTGACACAAGAAGCATGGAATAGATCGCCAGTGGTGCACATATCTCACGACCACAACAAAACATGAGAAATCTATCACTCTTTTTTGACCGACTTTAAACTCAAAAGACTTTTTAGACTTTGATTTAGTTGGATGAGAATGCATATAATCACGTTTCTTAAATCAGCCGAAAGATGAACGTACTTGGCACCACGAATTATCAGAGATGGGATTTCACTTACCTACTTGAGGTCCCGAGCTACTTCCAACACTATGTATATAATGTATTAACAAGCAATGAGCTCAACAAAATGGCCGGCATCATCATCCTGCAGGAGAACAAATTACAAGCATATAAGCTGGTGCTCTTACATGCAGAAGCTCAACTTTCACAACATGTGATGCCCAAATCTATAGATAAGTTTTTGCACCCAAAACTTAAGGAACATAAGATGCATCCCAAATCTATACTAGTTTTCGCTAAAGGTGATGCAATCCGAGACCAAGAAAAAAAGATTGGGTAGAGGAGAATACAACATCCCTACAAATCATCACCATGATGAGAAAAAAAAAAATAATAATAATCCAGTGAGCATTCACCTTGACAGTGGAAACTCAACACCTTGAGCATACACCTCTGGAACATTTGCTCTCATGGAATGCAGGGACTACTTCAAATTGATTCTGCCATGTCAAACTCAAAAGATTCATCAACAACAGTAGGAATTGCACAAGACTAATAAAGATGAATGACAAGCCCCAAATTATCAATAAAAAAGCGAGAAGGAAACATAACAAATGGAATCGACGTTCACCTCAAAAACAGTAGCTTATGACTGGAGCTGAGGAATGATACCGACATCCGACAGCAAGAACTATGAGGCTTGAAGCAAACAACAGCTCAACCTAGCGTGAAAACGATGTAACAGAACAAAAAATAAATAAAAATGCAATAGAAGTGCGGGGAAGATGTACTCTAAAACATCCTGCAGGATTTCTTCAAATCACAAAACAAACAATAGTAAACCAAAAACATCATACCAATATCGTAGTCACACACAATCGTGAAGTTCAGAATCTATCCAACTTCACAAAGAAGATTCCCGGACAGAAAAAAAACTGAACTTGAAAAATCAAAGCTGACTTGAAGTATCATAATCAAAGCTGACATTGCAGTGATACTTCAAAGTCATCAATTTTTGACAACTCCTCTAGGTAGATAATGCTAATGCTATAGAAGTACTAATTCGAAAGATAACATTAAATCACCTGTATCAAGCATATCCACCACTAGAAACTTCAGGTTCAAACCAACACATTGCGGCCAACCACAGGTAAGAAGCAGATGCTCTATTTGAATTACCTCCAGAAGGCCAGAAAAACCAAACAAGTCTCAGTCCCTCCAAATAGTTCTATTAGCGGTAACTCACACCAAAATGCAGTTGACTGAAAGAGAAGATACAGAAGCAATACACACTTATATCTGTGTAATCTGCATGATAACGAAGACAGCAAAAAGAATAAGAAAATGAATTGTCATAGAACAAGAATACAAAACCAATAAGTAATCCAAGAATTCATAAGATCTTCCATGACCCCATCACACCATCTGCATGACTGTCACGAGCTTATTGTTTCCAAGACCGTGCGTCACTTAGACACCCTTGTCTCGTATCTAAGTTCAGACTTTCCTCCTTGAGACTAACGCTCAAGACTCGTGGGACAGCTAGTAAAGATGAGAATGAAACTTTGAGAACGTTTGTGTGTTTGTATTGCTCTTATGTATACAATACTCTCGAGGATGTTGGGTTTCCGAGGGTTTGTGGGATGTATTTGGCAAATGAGTCAACCCTTCCCTTATATACACCTTTGTGGAAGGATCTAAACCCCATGGTCTAGACTCTTTTACTCCTAGGGTTTACTAGCCTTCTCTAGAATACCCTATACATTTACAAGTTAGGAGAAGTTAGAAGAAGTTTGGAGAAAGGTGGAGAAGAATTCGGAACATGAGCTAGCTTTTGGGCCTTCTTGAATTGGGCTTTGTATCGGACCGGACTCCAAATTAGCTAGCCCGTGTCAAATGACACACAGAAGTCAATACAACAAAACACTACTGGTCAGCAATGCAACACCACAAACTTTACGAGAAAGGTCAACTCTACAAATCATGAATAATGATACAAACTGCGTTAGATGAAAACAAAATGAAAGAGAATCCAAATTCACTTCAATAAACCTCTTGAACCAGAACTTAACACCTCAAACTTATCTGCATGTCCCTCGTAAACTTGGAGTATGGGAATAGGCGACCTGAAAAAACAATAACAGGTCAGCCTTATGCAAACATGATGCAACGGAACACAAGAGAAATAAAATAGAAGTGAAGGGAAGACTCCGGAACCAGGCAAATGTAGTCCAAGGACATCCAGCGGGAGAAGCTGCAAAACAAACAACGTTAAGCCTGGAAACAGAAATGTACAAAATCAGCATGCAACAATCATGATATAGGTTAAAAAAAAGAATAAAAATATTCTGGATTTGGAGAATTTAAGGGAAGAAGTTCATGAATCATAACTAACAAGATCCCCAAATTGTTGACACTTGACAGTCAATTAACAAGAAAAAACATGGTCAACAGTCTAGAAAAAAGCTCTAAATGAAATAAAATGTCTATGTTAAAGCAAAAGGCAAGGCAACCCGTCCCATTTTCATCAATGGAAAAATTCAGGTTCATCTAAAACCACATCAGCCTAAAGAAAAGAAGACCACCAAGACAGTAAGTAGGTAGATTGAACGCCTTCAGATAATCCTTATGGATAATATATTTGACAAGAGTTAGACTTTCACCAATTCATAAGCTCAAAGGCACGGTGAGAAACAATATGGAAAACTAAGTGATGTCTAAACACAAGAGATGTGCTCTCTGGCCCTAACATCCTTAGTATAATCAACAAACCTATACCAAAACAAGTTTCAGCCACCGAAATAGTTTTATTAGCGGCAATTCACACCAAGATGCAGTTGACTAAAAACAAAGATGTGTAAACAATAAACTCTGTGGTGCACATATGGCATACCTCACGAGCAGAACAAAACATGGGAACTCTATCACTCTATTTTTGATTCACTTACGACTTAAGACTTCAGGCTTTGGCCCTTGCAGAGGCAGCAGAGCATATAAGAAATCAGCAAGACATCCTTAGTATGTCTGGCCCTAACATCCTTATTATAATCAACAAACCTATACCAAAACAAGTTTCAGCCACCGAAATAGTTTTATTAGCAGCAATTCACACCAAGATGCAGTTGACTAAAAACAAAGATGTGTAAACAATAAACTCTGTGGTGCACATATGACATACCTCACGAGCAGAACAAAACATGGGAACTCTATCACTCTATTTTTGATTCACTTACGACTTAAGACTTCAGGCTTTGGCCCTTGCAGAGGCAGCAGAGCATATAAGAAATCAGCAAGACATCTAAATGAGCATTTTTCTGAGGTCAAGGCATTAAACAAAGCATGAAGCATGACTGAATGCAGTATGATCATAGATGTGAATGCACACAACAAAGGGTTACAAAATGAATAGAATTTGCAATAGAGATATGTATGCGACCAACTATCATATCAAAATTATGTATAGTTATGGCTATTCTCACAGCATAACATGCATATGGTTGTTCCCATCAACCATTCTGTTTCAAGAAGTCAACTTTTGATGCCCTAAAAGAATCTCACATGCATAATTTGTGAAGAATTCATCTGTAGTGCAATGAACAAATTTATGCAAGAAAATGTCCTGTGATAGACAAACATATTTTGATTCACAAAATGCAAATATAAGCTCAGTAATGAAAGAAGTTGCAAAATTACCTCACATTTGAATTGAAGACTGTCAAAATGAAGCAGCTGGTCTACGGCGAGGTATCCTGATGCAAGCCAGATTATTAATGTCATTGCTCAATCTTGTTCCCTACAATGCGAGGTACTTATGCTCATTGGTCATAGCACTTGCAATAATCATGTTCCCTACAATGCGAGGTACTTACGCTCATCGGTAATAGCACTTGCAATAATCAGCTAAATGCAACCCCAAGCTTCCTCTATGCCATCTACTAATAAAAACTGCAGCAAGCATTCCGTTGTCTGTTCTTTTGGTGTGTCCTCCCAAGTCCCGACCCAGTTTTCCTTTAATACATATGATTCTATTCAACACATACTGGCCATTTTCCCGATAGCAAGAGTTCACATTTCTCTAGCGCTTATCAACGGACCTCGGAACTGGTCTATCAGAGATATAAAAGCAGGGGAGTTAAGATAAATTAGATAATAAAAAGAGGAGACAGTAGCCATACAGACAACTGAGAAACAAGACTTCCAACATAGCATCGAATTTTTCTGGGAACTGGTAATAGGATAACAATCATCGGTCTTTTACTCAAATTCGGGATAACCCGTGACCCAACGGCCGACATACTCCACCTAATGATTTTAAGCAACATATTCACCAGTAATGTAGGGGTCAAGTAATAAGCTCAAACCAGGCAGCAATAAGATGATCAGAATTCAGAAACAGGTAATGAGCCCAGAGGAGTAACTACTAAGCCGACATACTCGTATTTTTGGGTAGGGATTCCATTTACCACAAAGAAGTAGCCAGCTGTCAGAATAGTGCAAACTACTCGGATGCAGAACAAATTGTCAATCTTCTTCCTCTACCTCTTTCCACTCAATTTTCAAGTCCTTCAGCTCGCAAAGATAACAATCTCAGTTGGAAGCAATCACTTGCAGTTCAATCTTGCACATTGTGCATCTTGAAGTTTTGCAAAAACTGCTTCACACACCTGTGAGGCTTCAAACACTCGTGGCACGACTGGACTTTAAGAAGCAGCGTAAGGCACAGCCATAAGCAATGAACCGTGTTGTTCCCTTGGTTGGCCACATTCTTCTGTGTGCAACACATTATATAATGACTCCCATAGCATACCAGAGAATGGTTAAACCAAAATAGTATTTTCCACAAACTCACACAGATGCTGGAAAAAGTCTATCCGTGATTGTCCTCCAATGTCAAGCTAAAACATTCTGCAGATAGAAACAATAAAATAAGAACCTAAATGAAATAATGTCCCATTCTGATTTCCAAAGTGTATAAGTTGATGGATCAAAAACACCAAATCGCATCACTGAAGGAAGGAGTTAGCACTTGAAAAGATGTGAGCAAACCTTTCACACAAGTCAGGAGCAGAGGTGACAACAATCTTGTTCTCCAGAAAGCAACTCCACGAGGAATGTCAACCCGTGTTGATGAGACCTTCTATCACGTGACGGCGTCAACCCCAAGCGCTGTGAGAAGAAGAAGACCACATAGGCTATATATCAGGATACATACTGACTTATTGGGGTACAATGTTCATATATCGGGAAAAACCATCATATGAAGGGAAATATTTTGCATATCACACATACCGGGGCGCATCCTTCACATATAGGGAAATTCTCTCTAATATCCGGGCATTTTCTTCACATGTAGACATAGCTTCGACTGTTGGCAGGATTACCTGAGTGGTTGTTGTAGAGACATAGTTTCACATACTGGGGAACATTGTTCATATAGAGGCGTATCCTTCGCATATAGGGATATATCTTAAGACTTCATTTGTATTACTCGACGTTTCATCTCATACATTCAGGCACAAAAAAATACATAGTAAACCTTAAATCGCCTCATTGTTTAAAACATGAAAAGTTTTTATATGCTTCGGAATGAACATCCCTCGGTGTATCTGGGAGGTTCACCACTAGAAGCAAACACATGAAACAGAATTTTTCGGTGAAAAGGTGACGCAAAAGAAGCTAAACAATAGATGAATCTGAACGTTTTGCGATCAAAATCCAATGTCAAAACCAAACGCCTCAAAAAAGCTAAATTTATCAAAACATGTAAGAGATGTAAGGGGAAAGAACCAGATTTTGGATGAGTTATTCGATAGAATAATGAGTCCCCGAGACGATGAGACCTTCCATCTAGTGCAGGCGCTAGGGTATCACCCCTGTCTCGCCTAACAACCTTCGATCCCCACAACGGTCATAGGGTTCCACCCCTATCGCCAGGGAAATCGGATGATCATGTTCGAACATAACACAATCCTGTTGGGACATTAACATTCGGATCAGAATTCGAATCCAGACTTCATTGCTCTCTTCAATCGCTGCAACGGCGTGAGGGTGGTTTCGGCCCTGATGGTCCACGATCTCCGATCGACACTGCTCGATCGTCGATACCACATCAAGATCTCATCACCAACATCCGCCGCAAGAAGGAGTAAGAAGCAGATCAGATCTGGTTCGGATTCCATCTGATCATCCCCCACTAAAATCTGGGAGAAAATTCGGACTAAAAAACACACACAGAAGTTTCAGGTAGAATAGAAAACGCTTCAATGAAAACAATAATATCTATTCCGATTCAATGAAAACAATAATATTTATTAGGAAAAAACATATTTTTCAGGTCGATTAGAAAACGCTGCAATGAAAATATCAGATTTAGGGGGAAAACAACAGATGTTTCAACGCTGCAATGAAAACAATAAGATTTTTAGGGGAAAACCAGATTTTTAAGGTCGATTAGAAAACGCTGGAATGAAAACAATAAAATTCAGGGCAAAAAAAATGATCATACGAATTTCTAGGGTTTCACCCCAGATCCCCATCAGAATTTAAAAATCCGTACTAGGTTCCAGCCCTCAATCCCATTATGGGATTAGGGTTTCACGCCTCAATCAGACACGAATCGGATCGGCACCGATATCTTCGATCACGACAACAGCCTGAAGGTGATTTCGTCCCTGATGGCTCCAATGTATCTCCGATCGTCAAAAAAACTTGGAGGAATCACCCCCGGTCGCCAGCCGTGATCGATCGTAGAATCAGCGCTGCGGCTGAGATGCTCGATCTAGCTCGACGGCGGGGTTTGGGTTTCACCACTCGTCGCCTTCTCCGAATCTCTCCGTGTTTATGTCGACGATGAGGCGAGGTTTGAGGGTATTAATTTACAGAGGGGAACGGAAAGTAGAGACAGCTGGTAACGGTTACATGGACTGCCTCATAACACAAATACGAATACGGCGATTAAATTGTGTATTTTGAATTTGAAATTTGAATGGGTCAATTTTCTAATCACACAGATTACAAGGGCTAGTTTGGTCTGGGAATACTAGTATCATTGTTTTGTGATCACATGGTCTTGTGTTTTAGAATGAATTGTAATTTGTTTGAATAATTTTATAAACTTAATATCTTTTATTTTTGAAATATATTCATATTGAAAATTTGTTATGCATGTGATAAATCATACTCTATTCGTTCTAGAATAATAACAACATAAAAATCATGTAGATGAATTAATTTTATTATATACAAGATTTTTACATGTAAAAATTAATTTGTTATCGAATTTATATGATGGAAAGGAGAAGAAGAAGAAGAAGAAGAAGACAAATGATAATGTTGACATAAAGTGAAAATAGAGATATGTAGGTGATAGAATTTTTTTATTTTTTTTTATGAAAAGGTTATAATTTTTATTAAACGAATAAATATTACTTTCAATTTTTTTTTAACGAAGAGTAACAATTATAAATACGAAAAATGATGTAGTCAATATTATAGTAGATAAAAGTTATCCCGTCAAACAACATGCACTTGGTTCCATTCACATAATTTAGATTGCTCTAGTATCAAAGAAATAACTTTTCATAGAACTGTAGTTAGGGGAAAATTATCAAGAATGGTTTCATCGGAGCAGCTCAAGGGGGGGGAAAGAGCCATTTTACCGTACTCCTTTTATTTATTCAACTATAAAAAAGATGAAAACTTGTTGAAGTAAAGTGCAGCAAGCCAATAGAAACTTGATTAGCTGAAGTTGCATTCTTGGCCCCAATGCATCGTATAGCTTCACAGTTCGAAGATGTTCACGCTTGGGGTCTTCGTCAACCTCTGACAAAGTTTGCATTCTGAAGGTTTAATTTCGACATACTGCAACATGCTCTCAGAACGATGAAAAAAGATACCTCAATTTTATCCAACAAAAAAAAAAAAAAAAAAAAGAACTTTCACCCTCAAACTAATGATAAATCGTCTAACGACAAAATCTGAAATCAGCAAAGACATTACGCATAACTACTCATTATAAAGAAAGCTGCTTTCATTCTTTTACTTATCTTTTTCCGTCTAAACAAGAGCAAAGTTTGCTCAGCTAACCACAGCATCATAAACGTACATGTGAGATATTATAACTACTTTGAAACTAGACCAAGGAACAAGGAAGAGCAAAACATCAGCTCCTTCCCTACTAATCTCAGATTACGCCACTGAAAATTATACGAATACTACGAAAATGAATACTTGAATTAATTCCCACGTGAATCATTATCCAACGGAAGGAACTTGGGGTCCGGATCGGGCTTCACCCTCGTTCTTTGGTCATAATAGTCCACCGCAGCAACTCCTACTAATGCAGCCAGTGAGAGAGTGATCATGCAACCTGTATATTAGGGGAGATCAGATTGATAAATGAGTTAGCAAGATATCCACGTGAATCATTATCCAACGGAAGGAACTTGGGGTGGGTCCGGATCGGGCTTCACCCTCGTTCTTTGGTCATAATACTCCACCGCAGCAGCTCCTACTAATGCAGCCACAGTAAACGCCTGAGCATGCAACCTGTATATTAGGGGAGATCAGATTATGAGTTTGCAAGATATCCCTATTGATGACTCTCAAGGCGGCTTCAAAGCCAAAATGGTACTGGGTGGAAGAATTAAGGATTGGCTCTTCGATTGGAAATCTTACAAAGGTAAGCTCATGTCATGCATACTAAGAATTCAAAATCAACAAGTCGCATTAGACAAATCAAGTCGAATACGACAAATATGATCAAATGGGCTACGTCGATAAGCACAATAAGTGCCATAAATCACTTCTGATGATTTGATAAATTGATGAAACTAATCTCCGTCAATCAGACCAAGCCGATCAAGTATGACACATTAATAAGAAATGTGCTACATCGATAAGCACAATAAGTATCACAAATCACTTTTGATCATCTAACAAATTGATGAAATCAATCTCCGTTAAACACACCAAGCCAAGCCGATCAAGCATGACACATTAATAGAAAATGTATGTTTAAACCCTTCGTAATTTACAAAAAAAAAAAAAAAAAAAAAACATGGAAAAAAAAAAAAAAATACGAATCTGACGCAATTGAAACAAATTGGTTGAATCAATGGCACCAATCATACAGGTTTGATAACTTTGAAAACTATAACAATTCCAAATGACAGATTTGATATGATTATGTAATTGGAAAACGACATAAATTTGCCAAATCCGACTAAACCAAAAGATCAATCGGGACAAGGCTGATAAAGCCCATCACATCCAACAAATATTACGGTGAATCCAGTGTCAGATCAAACAAACGAGAATTGCAGAGTTTAGGGGATGAAATAAACGATACCTAGCTACTAAACAAGGTGTTGTATACAGAAGTCAAAGAGAGCACCACTAAACAAGCTACTATGTGGAGAAGCATCCTGAAATTTGAGAAAGTGGTGAAAGAAGCGTATGAATTCAACATCAATGGTTACAAGAGGCGCAAAGTGTCAAAAGAGCTAAAGAACATGAAGCCAAAATTTATAGAAAAAACACAAGAACAGTTATGGAAATATTTATGAACAGACAAAGAAGGCAAGGGAGTAATGTTGGGTCCCGGTACAGCAACGGAATAATAATACTCGAACAAGCGTGGCACAAAACTGATAACACCAGATATTTAACGTGGTTCACCTTAACATAAGGTTACGTCCACGGGACAAACTCCGATCGATTCTTCCATTAAAATAATAATGGGTACACAAGAGAGATATGGGACAGACCAAAAATAATGGTACACAAAGCGTTTCCCGAAACTCACTATTTTTGTCACTCCCCCGTAAGAAAAATTAACTTAATTTTTCTTGCCTTTAATCCTCCTCTTCTCTTGCTTTTCCTCTTGGTTTAAGAGGAT
>LIEC01007333.1:0-20544 GCA_001925005.1 Drosera capensis
GACGTTCCTTTTCACCTTTGCTGTAGCCTTTGCTGTAGTGTGATTTGATCATGCGAATGCTCCATCAGTCTTAAGCTCAAGGCTTTGTTGAAAGCATAAGGAATAATGATATCTTCATGATCAAGTATTCAAGTGCTTTAACCAGTACTTCAGTATCGCAAGTTTGGTGGCAATCTGTTGCTGACTTGTGCTTGTTATTCTTTTGAATTTTAGTCACATAGCTGATCAAGTTTAACTCTAACCTGTGGGCACTCTTTTCTCCTGTTATATCATAGTTCGCCTCACACATCCGACTATACTGAAGAACTGATCTGTTTTGTTTTGAAGGTGTTTGCAACCATGCCTTCCACTTCCACTGCATCAGTCGATGGCTCAAGACTCGTCAAGTGTGCCCACTAGGTTGGTTAACGTCCCTTTATTCCTGTTATGAAAAATTAATATTTTGTTGCGTCCTAATATTCTACCATCATTATGTCTTCATGGTGTTATTGCAGACAACAGCGAATGGGAGTTCCAGAAGTATGGGCATTAGAGCTATTATCTGGTAGCAGGTATCGGGTATCCGTTTCGACATGGAATATGTGCTGCTTGTGGATATTCATTCCTCGGATGTTAATGCTACCATTATGTTTGTGATGCATGCCACGTGACTCTTTGATCCAAGGGTTCCATTCCATGGAAATGTGTAGAGCTACTAGCTAAATCCTGTCATGCATTTTATTAGTAGTACTTTCTTTTCTAGGATATTCAGTTTCTGCTCTTCAGTTGTTACTGGGTACTGCTCTTCAGTTACTGTTTCTAGCATCGTCGTGTCACAGTCCGAGCATGAGCAAACGTTCCAAAAACAAACAGGCCCCCATGGGAAATAAGAAACAACAGGATAAAGGAAACATTATCATCCTTCCCATCAGTGTAGGACGTGCTAATCAAGATAGATAGGAAAGAATTTCATTGCTCTCATTGAATTAGAGATTAAACTAAATGTATGATGCATGTGATTAATAGTGAAAACAGATACCATGGCTTCATTGAATTAGGATTAAACCAATCATATGGCACATGTGATTAATATTGAAAACAGATACCATGGCAACTAATTATAGGTCTTCTTTCATTTTACAGAAAAAGAAAAGAAAAAAACAACTCGTATCATTGTGTCCATCGACAAACCTTAAAGATATACTATGACAACAAGGACAACATGTGCCTACTAGTGGTGGTTGCCAGATAAACATCGGAATATGTCGAATCATTTATGAGATATGAATAGATATGAGTAAAGAAAAAAACAACTCATATCATTGTGTCCATCGACAAACCTTAAAGATATACCATGATAACAAGGACAACATGTGCCTACTAGTGGTGGTTGCCAGATAAACATCGGAATATGTCGAATCATTTATGAGATATGAATAGATATGAGTGCCAATTATTGACTACAGTTGAGTACGAGGCCAGTTTCGATCATTATCTCAATTGGATAATTGGGGCCATCTATGATATTTATCGAACGATAATCGGACCACTTTTCGATGCCAAAGATCCTAGAAAATAAAACCATGTCGGCCCAAGACGTTACAAAAAATCACCTAACAGATTCAGTTTGAGACTGACAAGTCCCTATATTTTTGTTCTTGGTTTAGTGGAATATGGAAATATAGGTTTTCAGTGTTGTCAGCGTGTGAAGGTGTGGTTAGCATCAATATAAATGACATATCAATGATAGGTTTGTCAAAAAAAAAAAAAAATACCGTTCAAAGATCAGATTGACTAAAGAACAGTAATAACTTTCTGGAAGAAACGACGTTACTGGACTGAAAACATCGACCCGACCACCTCCGTATTCTATGTCAAGAATCGGAACAAGTTCAGACCTCTGGGCTCCAAAGTTCTTTTTTCGCTTCTAATGTCACAGGGAATGCCCTCAATTTAATCAGACTAAACGTTCATCAATTTGATTGACAGATCACAAAATGTTGGTAGCAGAAGCGCAATTCTTTTCGAGGAATAGACCATTTGTTCTTTAGCACATTCAGAACTCGAGCCACAGAAAGCACATTTGTCGCGTAGATAGCTGAAATGCTGTCTAACCACAATTTAGCTACCTTCCTTCTTGTCATGTCACGGTGATCAGTCACGCTCGCTTATGGCAGTCAAATGCTCATCGATCTCCTCAGTTGACAACACCCTGAAGACAGGATTGTCTTTCTTCACAATTCCAACCTGTGAGATAATAATACAGTGCAGCAAGTCGATCATCACTTGGAAAAGATTCGTCAAATTTATAGACAGAAACCAACAACCAGACTTCACACAGCAAATCTGTTCCAAGGGAGCTCAGAACATACTGGCAGCTGCTATAATCAAGTATTGAAGAGGCGGCAAATTTGTATGACATTTTAAATGAAGTCAATGGACAAAACCTCAAATTTGTTACCTCAATTTCAGTTGCCTTGAAGTCTTCTTGTAGAACAGATTGTAGAGCTGAAATTGCAGTCTGCATATGGTTGCAACAATGGTATTAATAACGGCTGAAAAACCTCTTCAAGAATGAAAAACGGGAAGGGACAACACAGTAACCAGATTCAGCCAGCTAACCAACACAAATAAATCAGATAATAGAAAATTAGATTACGATTTCCTCCTCCCAGAAAATTAATGTGCATGGACTAACAGACCAAGTCATTAACCGGGAAAAACTGCTCATAATTCAAAATAGCTATATGCATAGTATTAAATGTTCACGATAATAACACGAAGTTTCCATGTAGCTCTAGCAATAGAGCCATAGAGGTGACACAATACTAGGATATCAACAATCAGGGTAGTGATTCAATGTTCCCACTCTTACAAGACGCAAGCACAGAAACAGAAACCTACAAGTACAAGTTCATTTCCGCCCATTCCAATGTCACTTGTGTGACAATAACGTGAGCAGATAAAAGAGAACATTCAGTCCCAAGCCTATATATGTCATTCCTGAACAACATACCTGGACTGTTTCATCATAAGTGAAAGAGGGATCATTTTTCATTTTCTTCTCTAGAAAGTTGATAGCTTCTTGCTCTTTGGATCCAGCACTTGTAGCCTGGAAAATAAAGATACTCTGGAATTGAGAAGCGAGTGCAAGAGGCAGATAAAAAAAATTCCATCTCTATCTCGGTTATGCAAGAATGGAAAAAGATGAAGTCTGCGATTATCCATCTTTAGCTTCATGTACACTCAGGGGGCTTCTACTTTTAACCTAGAGAGCAATGACTGGAGGGAAGTCAGGAACAAGTGAAAGAAAGTAGCAGTTGGATCCAGCGGACCAGTTTAGGAATTTAGCACATGAAGGAAAAGGAAATTAAGCGAAGTGATAGTTCTTAACCTTGTGACCGTAAAAGTGGCCTGCTGGATCACACTTGAAGAGTTGAGGGCCGGTTTCATCATCAATCCCCAAGATCATGGCAACTAGATAAAGAACCAGAAAATCCACCAAAAGTGAGTCGGAGCCAGTCATACGACTCATACCAACAAAATCTTGAACTTCACTATTAATTCAGTTTTTTTGCAGGAACTTAGTAAACGTTCAAAATTAAGAAACACCGAGATTTATTCTTCATTTTTTTCCAGAGTATAGAGCGACTGATCAAAATTATGAAATTCGAAAAACTTTCCTTCTAGGTTTTTCAAATACAAACACAACCCAACATCAGATGCAACAAAACCGACCTATTCCAAGGGGTCTCATATATGCATGCTGAGTGTACACCTGGGATTTATCGGCAATCCTGCACGTAAAAAAGAACCGTGGTTAAGTTTGCTATACAAACTACAACAGTCAGCACATATAAAGCCCCTAAATGATCTTGCAATCATCTAATGAAAAAAGATGCACAGGACAGATTCCTATCAGAATACTAACTACAAGGCCAAACTCAAACATAGGAAATCCTATCAAATCGCCTAAAACGTCAAACTGTAGGGAATCCCAACTCAAAATCATCTAGTCAAACTCCAACAAGAATCAGAAGAACACCCTGACAAGCAAACAAACAATATATACTCTTCGCCATCAAGGGCGCCCACACGAAAATGAGAGGTTCACAGTTTAGCAGCCAGTTGACGTTTTTTTATGATAAAGACAAACAAGAATAGATATAGAAAATAAAATGTAAAGATACCATTTAGCCAGTACATCAACCGGCATTTCATATCCAAATTTATGACGAAACTCAGCTGCTTCGTTCCTCGCCTGCTGGACCAAAGTTCTGGCATCAGCTGAAACCAACAACAGAACATGTTTTCCAAAGAGATCAACAGACCCTTGAAAACATTCGATCTAAAGACAACCCATATCACACCGATGTCGAAGCAATGCTTTATGGGCGGAAAAAAAAATCCTCCAAGTGATAGATTAACAAAATACCGGTAATGCCAGTCGCCAGCAACCCAAGGTACTTGGTAATCGCAAACAGATGTGTAACACTAGTTTGATCCAACAACTTGTCCTGCAAACCCAGAAAATCAACACAATCATTATAAATCAGTACAAATACATACTCTTCACACATGTATCCCCATCCTACATAAATACATGTAATTAACACAAACTTCTTCCGTCACAATTCATGCTTTGTATTATGGAAGTTCCAACCCCAAATTAATTGATAATGAGAGAAGTGACCCATGATCTATATATGCCATTATATTGATTTCCCAAACTCCAATTACAACCGCAAAAGAATCCCTAAAATCAGAGCGAAATCAACATCATAGCACATAAGCAGCTGCTCGGAGCTACTCACGGGGACTTTCTTCTGAGTTACGACGCAGACGGAATCCTTCCCTCGAACGCCGATCGATGTGATCCGGGCAGCCTTCACTGCCTTGAACGCATACTCTGCACCTCCCCCAAAACACCACACATAATCAAAATCACAATAAAAACAAACAAATGCATCATATCGAAACCATGTTATAAATCAAATTTAGGAATTTCGTTCGATTTGCAATGATTTAGAGACTCACCGACTTGAAAGAGACGACCTTCGGGGGAGAAGATCGTGATGTGCCGATCGTATCCTGCTCCGCTTCCTCTGCTCATCTTCTTCGATTTCGATCTGCGAATATTGAAGAATCGAGGTTGATGGATTTTCTAGGGTTTTGAATTGAAAAGAAGCCCAGTGAAGCAAAAGCAGGTGGCTTTTTGCGCAAGCCTGCCTCGCGAGGTAGGACAAATATTTGAATTGACGAAAATGCCCTTAAGTTGTTTTCCGGGTTTATCAAGGACTTTGACACAGAGAGAGAGAGAGAGAAGAGAGAGAGAGAGGAGGGAAGAGATATCGCTTGAGCGGCGGCGCAGGGCGACGGCGACGGCGGCCGAGGCGGTGGCACTTATTGCGTCACCCAGTGGAGGCGGCCGATTCGATTATTTACATTCTACATATTCTCTCCGTCGCAGATTATCTGCTCGTCGGGCTCGTTCGATTCTGTGTTTTCACTGTTGTTGTTTCTCTGGTGAGTCGACTCCAGCTAGTTACTGTTCGGATTCCCATCTATTCCATCCATTCTCCGGCGATTGCCCTGCTTTTGAATCCCTCATCGAAGTGAAGTCGAAATATATGGGGCGATTTTCATTGCGATGAATTTGGATGTTCTGTTTGTGAGGGTTTTTTGATGAATCGTATTGAGCATGACATACCTTCCGGCATATTGAGCTTGACATCGTAAAAAACCCTAAAATAGCTCTTTCCATAATGTACGATGATTTGGGGCTGTGAAGCCTCTAATGATGGTATTGTGTATGGTTGTAGATGTTAGGTTTTGGTTTGATTAGTCTGTTGTGCTATGTATTCCATGCGATATTTGACTCCTGATATTCTTCCACTTGATGACTTGACCAGACTGCTCGAGATAGTTCGAAAAGAGTATAAGAAGTTTGAAAGTGAAATTTTACTTGTTCGAGATTCAGTTTCTTCTGCAATTTGAAGTCAGATCTGGCTTGCACCATTTTGTTGTATTCCTAGCTACTAATATTTTTTTATGGGCCATTTACTAAGTTATGGCAAAGTGTTGAACTTTACCATGCATGTGCTTTGCTACATCCATAGCTGATGGATCATGTGTATAAATTTTGTCACATACATCTGTATTGACTTGTCTTCGGTTTCAATGAGCTTGCAGTTGTGGAGAGTTTCTTGAGAACGATGGGCGATTCAGCTGAGGGAATAATTTGGGAGCCGGGAATGCAGATGTCAGTTAACTATTATCCTTTCTTCGTTTAATCGCTACTATGTTTTTGAAGGAAATGATTCGAGCTTTGCTGCAGGATTTTTATTTCTTACTTCTCCAGCTTTGATGATTTGCGCTGTGTATTTGTTGTTAACAGAAGATACTTTTCGTACGTGGTTACGGCTATTGCTGGAATCAGCAATTACATTTAGAATATTAAAAAATTATATCTTCTTCTCTCTGTTTTGTTTGTTTGTTTGTCAAAGTTGCTTTTTCATGTGAAACGATTTCATTTTCTTCTTCCGCAGGGACATGGAAAATAGCAATGTACTTGTTATCCATGGAGGTAAAAAGAATAGGAAGAATGAAAAAACTCAGGTAAAAAAGTGCGAACTTTGTGGTCCTCTCTGTAGTATTGTTCTGCAATTGTGGCTGTTCCAACTTCTTAGATATCTCTCTACAGAGTCATGCTACAATAAAAATAAAAGAAAGCAAAAAGGTGAGCAATTCAAGGAAGAGGAAGCTAAAGAAGTTAGAGGTGGGTATGATGTGTATGGACTCAGATTTGTTGTCTTTTTGTGTGCAAGTCATATTTCACATCATAAGCATGATCGTGTTCCTGTGTCTAGGAAGAGAAGGAAATGGAGCAGCTACGGGCGAAAAGCTTGGAGACATTGGAGTACGTTTGTTTTCATTAGCCTGTCTTCTCCTATTTAATTTTCTGATCTTCATTGTCATTTTACTATTTGTCTATATCCAGGAAATATAAGATCAATGAGGAAGTGTATTCCCTATTATGGTCTGCACGGAAAATAGGCCAGGTGTGGTACATTTACAACAATTGTTGATCAACGATCAGAAATCAGTACCGTAGGATCAGCTTGCTTGACTAAGCTATCGAATTGATTTCACCTTGTGTCACTGTTAGGCTGATACGAGAAGTGAAAAGAAAAGGAGGACTATGGAGTTCTCTAAAGCTGGTTTGGAAGCACCATATGATGATAAACGTGGCAAGAGAAAGTCTATAGATGTGGGTTCCTCAGAAAAGGAATCTGAAGATGAAGAAAGATATCCTTCGATCAGTTCCTATGTGGACATGGCTCAGAAGCGGTTGGCTCTCGAAGCAACTATCAAGAGTTGCAATTCAACTGTGAGAGGTGATTCCAAAGAGAAGCTGAAGCAATATGGAGCTGATGTGGATGACCCCTCTGATTGTCGCTCTGAGGTCAATCAAGTTTTTAATGATGACAATGGCAAACCTACCAAAGAAAGTCCAGGAGGTTCTTCTGCCGTATGCAATTCTTCTAATGACAAGCGATCTCACACTGCTGAGGTTAGTATGCTGTAACTACCTATTGGCACGTGGTATTTTGGTTGTCTTTACATTTGCTTGATCTTGCGGTATTTGCACGTATTTTAAAGCTCTAATTTGGGTTGACGCCACTAGATTTGTTGGCCATTTAGAGTTTATGTATCCTGCTCTGTTCTACTATAAGGGACTTCGTGGGCGTATCCTCTTTTATCATGTTCTATTCTACTGTTAGTGAGGGACCTTCTGATCTGTTTGCCAATCACACGCAAGTTGACGGGCAACTCAGCTATTTTTTGACCTTATTTGCATCCATATATGATCTAAAACTTCAGAACGTGTTCTTATATACCGGGTCCTTGGGAGGTTACTTTTTCAGCTATCTACCATTACCTTGTTATCTTAAGTTCTCTTTTTTTTATGGTAGCTTTTTATGGATATATGTTGTTATGGTAGAATGCTTTTTGTGGATATATGTTTTTTCCCTATTATAATTATCCTTGATGACATGACTTGGTTTAGGATGAAGTTGAAGCAGATCAAACCATGCCGGATTGCAGTTTAAATAACGATGGCTGTTGTCCTTCTATGGGAGCTCTGAGAGTCCCTATTGTAGTACGTGTATCAAGACCAAAGGAGGTTGAGGAGAGCAGGAGGGACCTTCCAATCGTCATGATGGAGCAGGAGATTATGGAAGCCATAAATGAGCATATTAGTGTTATCATATGCGGAGAGACAGGCTGCGGGAAAACTACACAAGTACCTCAGGTTGAATTATAAGAATTTTGCCGAGCAAGTCTGCTTTTCTCTTAATTTGTTACCACTGTCTTATCTTGTACTTATATTTGTAGTTCCTTTATGAAGCGGGCTTTGGATCTAGCAAATCAAGCATTAGAAGTGGTATCATCGGTGTAACTCAGCCTCGTCGTGTTGCAGTCCTTGCAACAGCCAAAAGGGTGGCATTCGAGCTTAATCTTTGTTTGGGGAAAGAGGTTGGCTTCCAAGTCCGCTATGATAAAAGGATTGGAGAGGACTCCAAAATCAAGTTTATGACTGATGGGATTCTGCTACGGGAACTGCAGGTGTTTCTCCTGCCAATGTTGCTTTTACGGCATTTTGATGTTAGTGGAAGATTCAATTCTGTAGGAAAATGGCATATTTTGTGTCAAGACTTTTGGGATATTCAACTATGACCTGAAAAGTGGCTATAGTTGCTTGTTCGAGACATACCTTGTTATTATTGTGGCTCAATGATCACTCGACTTCTGTAGGAGTGTGAACTTGGTTGATTCAGCATCATGATGTGATTTTTGGGTCATTATGTTGACATGAATTTGGACTAGTTTTTTTCAAGATCTGAATGACTCATCTCCCTTCCTTCTGGTGCAGGGCGATTTTCTATTGAAACGCTACTCTGTGATAATTTTGGATGAGGCTCATGAGAGGAGCTTGAATACTGACATTCTCATTGGGATGCTTTCACGTGTGATCCGGCAGCGCCAGGTGACATTGATCTTATGCTGTTTTTAGCTGCACTTTTTAAAACTGATTCAAGCTGCTCATATACACATTTTTCTTTGCTCAGGAGATCTTTGAGGAGCAACAACAGAAGATTCTCTCAGGAGAAGTTGTAAAAGCTGATAGTTTGATTTTTCCCTTGAAACTTATATTGATGAGTGCCACGTTGCGGGTCGAAGACTTTACCTGCGGAGAAAGGATATTCCCTGTCCCTCCGCCTATCATAAAAGTTCAAACCCGTCAATTTCCTGTTACTGTACACTTCTCCAAGAAAACAGAGTTGGTCGACTATCTTGGCCAAGCCTATAAGAAAGTCATGGCAATTCACAGGAAGCTGCCTCCTGGTGGCATTCTGGTGTTTGTGACTGGCCAACGAGAGGTTGAATTATTATGCTGTAGGCTTCGGAAAGCATCAAATGAACTCATAAAGAAAAGTAGAAAAGGTAAGGTCGGGAGTGAAGACAACATGGTAGCAGGGATGGATAACATCGAGGGATGTGAAATGAAGGAGATCGATGAAGCTCTTGATATGCATCCCAGCTGTACTCAGCGGCAGGACGATAGATTTCACTGTTTTGATGACCATGAGAGCGACTTGGATGCTGATGAGTCTGATGCGTCCTACAGCTCTGAGACAGACGAGAGTAGTGATGACGATCTTGGGGCCATGCAGAATTCCGAGGTTGATAGCAATCCTGATGAATTCCTTGGAGAAGGCAGCCTGAGTGCTTTGAAGGCTGCCTTTGCAGCTTTGGCTGGAAATATTTTACCTGAATCTGAGCATGATGAGAATCAGACAAGCAAGACTTCTGAAGAATGTGCCAACGAGTCCCATTCAAGCGGGAAGGAAATTAGATTAAAGCAGGATGGTCTTTCTGTCGTCCCAATGCGCATTCTGCCTCTTTATGCGATGCTTCCTGCTGCTGCTCAGCTTCGTGTTTTTGAAAAGGTAGGAAAAGAGAAGCGGCTTGTAGTGGTTGCAACTAATGTGGCCGAAACATCTTTAACCATCCCTGGGATAACCTATGTGGTTGATACTGGAAGAGAAAAGGTTAAGAACTACAACTCTGCTAATGGTATGGAGTCCTATGAGATACAGTGGATTAGTAAAGCCTCCGCTGCTCAGCGGGCAGGAAGAGCAGGAAGGACAGGACCTGGCCATTGTTATCGCCTCTATTCTTCAGCAGTCTTCAATAATCAGTTCTCCGACTTCTCTACAGCAGAGATTTCGAAAATCCCTGTTGATGGCGTTGTTCTCCTCATGAAATCCATGGGCATCAGCAAGGTTGGTTTTCCGTTTGATGTTGTTGCTTGTACACGATGGCTTATGTTGTTCCACTTATTGATGTACTGCCCCTTTTGTGTTTGCTCTAGGTTGCGAATTTTCCGTTTCCCACGCCTCCTGATGCCACCGGATTGGTTGAAGCAGAGCGTTGCTTGAAGGTTCTTGACGCACTTGATAGCGAGGGAAGGCTGACACATCTAGGCAAGGCCATGGCGCAGTATCCTATGAGCCCACGTCACTCCAGAATGCTCCTCACCGCCGTTCAGATCATGAATAAAGAGAATAGATTCGTCCGACCAAATATGGTTTTTGGATATGCCGTGGCATCTGCAGCAGCCTTGAGCTTGTCAAATCCTTTTGTCCTACGGTTTGAAGGAATCATCAAAGATGTGGACAACGATGTCCATAATCAGAGCACGTATGGGAGTTCAACTGGTATCGAGAGCGAGAAAGCCAGCAAGAGGAAATTGAAAGAAGCTGTGAAAGCTACTCGTGCTAAATTTTCTAATCCCAAAAGTGATGCATTGACAATAGCTTATGCTTTGCATTGTTTCGAAATCTCAGAGAATCCATCAGAGTTCTGCAATGAAAATTCACTACATCTGAAAACAATGGAGGAGATGTCAAAGCTCAGGAAGCAGTTACTCCATTTAGTTTTCAATCAACGGCTCTCTGATGAGCAAAGAGAGTTTTCATGGACGTATGGGACACAGGCAAATGTGGAAGATGCTTGGAAGTCCCGCTCGGATAAGAATCCTCTGACTCAGATCGAGGAAGATGTCTTGTGTCTATCCATCTGTGCAGGTTGGGCTGATAGAGTTGCGAAACGTATCCGAGGTACCAGTGAATTGTCAGAGCAGGACAGAAAGGTGAATGCGGTTCGTTATCGAGCCTGTTCCGTCAAAGAGACGGTATTCCTTCATCGATGGTCTTCTCTTTCCAAATCAGCACCAGAGTTTTTGGTCTACAACGAGTTGCTTCATACAAAACGCCCGTACATTCACGGAGCAACAAGTTTGGAGTCTGATTGGCTCGTCAAGTATGCACGATCACTTTGCACTTTCTCGGCTCCTCTGGAAGATCCAAAGCCCTGCTATGATCATCATGCCGATCGAGTGGTTTGCTTTGTAATTCCTCATTTTGGCCCCCATTTGTGGCAGCTTCCTCATAGTAAAGTACCAATCAAAGACGCCCAGCAGCGAGCTGCTGCGTTTGCTTTTGCTTTGCTGGATGGACAAGTTCTGCCATGCTTAAAATCCGTGCGGGGCTACATGGCAGCTCAGCCAAGCAGCATTCTGAGGCCGGAGGCAGCCGGTCAGAAACGTGTGGGTAATCTTCTGAGTAAGTTAAAGACCAAGTCAATAATTATTGATAGCTGCGCAAAATTGCGAGAGGTATGGAAGGAGAATGACAGGATGTTATATAAGGAAGTTTTAGATTGGTTTCAATCTGGATTCCACGATCGTTTTGAGGAGTTGTGGAATAATATGCAACAGGAAGCTCTTCAGCCCTCGGATGTTCGGTTTCCTACCAAAAGAAAGAAGCGGAAAACGGGTTGAATCAATCGGCTTGATTGAAGTACTATGTTTTTCAGCATGTTTTACACTCATCCTAGTTTCTCACTAATCGGAAAACTGCCTCTTGAGGTGCAGTTTTGTGATTTATTGTATTGCTTTGTAATTTACGAGGCTTCATGTCTGATCTTAAGAATTTTTCAATGATGATCAATCAGAAATCTATCATCCAAAGCATCATACAATATCAACCACCTTGGTATGCTGCTTGGTTGCACCCTGCTGCAGGTTATCAAGCTTGTATTGCACTGCACCCATTGTATTTAGAACTTAGCTTCTGCAAATCATTCAAGTACTTTTCTTAAATTCATGGATGTTGGACTCATCTTCAATTGTGCTTAATGACTTGGGATCATGGTTTTCATGATACATTGGATAAAGTAGCATTCATAAGGGTTACAAAAATAGTTCAGGTCCCTCGAGCCAAGCGTAAAAGATAAGAACAGTAAGCCCTGCACAAAGCTGACCTTCCATTGTGGTCGAAGCAAGAAAACAAGCTAAAAGATGGAGCTGTCAAAGGCGACTCTGCAGCCTAAGACAATCTCATCCTCTTTTGCTCTCCTTCAGCAGAATGCTCACTGGTCGACGAAGGATGATCAGGACGTTTTTGTTTCACTTTCTGGCTTTTCACAAAGTCGGAGAAGGACAGAATTGGTGGTAGAGCTGTTTCTCTGGAGACACTTGGAGATGGTCGAACTATTGGAGATTGTCGCTTTACTTCCAAAGTAACACTAGCTTCTTCAACAGAAACTAACGGCTTTTCTGGTGAAGAAGAACCTGCTACGATGTCTCCCTTGGTTCCGATACTTCTGGAACCAGGAGCTGCGATGTCAGCAAACCTATTCATAAAATCTGTTTGGCTTGCCTTTGACAACCACCTCACTGTACTGGCCAGCTGTGAGAGGTAGATTGATTTCCCGCTCTTCCCGTACTTCTTGTAGCCTTCTTCTTCTAGGAAATCGGCACCAAGTTCGACATCAATGCTGCATGTGAGACAAGACAACACAGGTCATTTGGCTA
Source organism: Drosera capensis (assembly GCA_001925005.1). Taxonomy (NCBI): domain Eukaryota; kingdom Viridiplantae; phylum Streptophyta; class Magnoliopsida; order Caryophyllales; family Droseraceae; genus Drosera; species Drosera capensis. The sequence continues at coordinate 12,926 of LIEC01007333.1, forward strand.
TGTTACCATTATAGCAATTGAGAGAACCCTTGTGAATCCAGGATCCGAGTTCTTTCCATGTAACATAGGAATCCACAACCCTAACCATTTAAAACACAAAATACCAGATAAGAACCAGAGCAGACTAACACAAAACACAACCCTTGAGAAACCTGACCACAAATCCAACACTAAACAAATGAGTTCACCTTGAGTCTCCAAGTCGCTGCTGTGTCTGCTTTAGAACATTCAGTAACTTCTGTTTGCATGAATTTCTTTGCGACTCCGAAATGACATTTTTGTCCGATCTTGCCGTCTGTTTGAGAGGTCCCAGAGATAGGATCAGACACATAATATGACCAAAAGAATTAAATTATAGCAACCAGAGACTTGTAACAAATCCGAACCACCCAGAATCATCTGTCAACGCGATACAGTAAGTGTTACGAAATCGGTCAACAACGTATAATTTTTATGACTAAAAGAATCAATGATCCAACCAAGGAATATGCAATGAAACAATAGACTACCTCAACCTCACTCAACAATATCGCCATGTACTCGTGAAACAATGAAACAAGAATACGCAATATGGACCTGTTTTTCAGGGTCGTTGTTCTTGTAATATCTCTCTTCTGCACGCTGCAAAATTTCCATTTTCTCACTCAAACGAGATCTCTGCAGCAATTTCGGACTGGGTAGACATTTTGAAACCTCGGGATCCTCTACAAGATCAAAGACACAGTGAAGGAAGTCATGCAAAGAAAGATCTCGAAATTTCAAGCTAATAGTTAACTATCCATTTGAAACTGTAGCATCAGCATTCAACAACTAGTGGAGTACCATCAGAATCAGAAATTTCTTCGTCAGAACCACGTTTCTCATCATCATCACGATCCCAGAATTCACTGTATTCTGCATCACCTGCATCTGAGGCACTACAAAAGAAACCAAAACTTGAGACAGCCACAAGAAATAAGGCTTTTGTTGTCTTTAAGGCTTAGAAGTAAATGCATAAAGGAAACATCAACGGACGCCTTAGATGAAGTGCATAGGTGCATTGTTGGAACCACAAGTAAACTTGGTTGATTTAATCAAGCATTATAAGCATGGAAAGTTATAACTTCAATATCATATATCCAAACTGCTACAATGAAACAGCAGGCTTTACCCTTGGTCAGTTAAACAAGGAAGAAGAGTCATTAATTCTTACTGCCCCAAAAGAAAAATGGATACCTTCTCATAAAAACTGGAGGAAGCCGATGTCTTTGTTGAACGCTGAAACTAGACAGCTCCTCCAGGTTCTTGGCAATTAAATTTGGGTGTTTGCAGGCATCACAAGTTCTTGCGCAAAGAGAAGGAGGTACCTGCAATATTCAAAAAAAAATAAAATTCACAAGTTGTAACTAAATGAAACCTCAAATCAAAATATTCTTGCAGATAATGAAAGTATATGTTGAGTATGAACCCTGATCTAGCAATTCCACTGTGGTGAATCATTATTGGAATTGTTATATTGTTGCCCTAGTTATATAAATTAGGGTGAGCGGCTACTATTGGGCGGTAAATTCAATAAAGAACCAAATAATGGAAACTGTAGGTGACCATGGACATGCGTCCCTAACTATCCACAATCACGTAAAATCTGTGTGCTTCCTCTTACCTATTTGCACCTATTGTTCTGAAGTTATCGTGTACTCTAGCAGCACCGAGTATATTACCTGCTCCCCAAAAGCCTCCAGAATCTTTTTCCTGCGGCAACCAGACCCTTCACAGTAGTCAATCATCTGCACAAAGTATAAAACGATGCATCACAAGCCTCCAATAAAAAAAGATGGTTTCTAAGAACCTTACCATATGAATAGTAAATCACCTGCTTAAAATCAACAAGGGACTTTCTTGACGATCCATCCTCCAAACTCGATGTCTCTGATTTCTTGCTTTTAGCGTTGCTCAGAATGAACTCCTGTCGTGTGTAAGGGAACCCATAGTCAGTTCCAATTAACATAAGAAGGAATATGTCAATAAAGAAAGATGCAGTTGGCGTGCAACCCAACCATTCTCTTCCTATCATCAATTCCATAATACAATAGGCTTGTCGACGGCAACTGATCCCGACCAGCTCTTCCTGACTCTTGGTAAAATGATTCCATTGACTTGGGGATATTGAAGTGGCATACAACCCGCACATCCTTTCTATCTATACCCTAACATAATTAGCAGACAATGATGAATCTACCAGAGAAGTTCAAGATGAAAATAGCTGTTTGTGAAGCAAAGAAACAGATTGTTACTCACCATCCTGAATGAAATACATGGATTCAATTACTGGATGCATGAGATAGCTCCAAGGGCAGGTACATGAACCAAATCAGGTCATACGTCAAAACATCATATCTACAGGAATTTACGTTCCAACTTCCAAGAGCACTCGACATTTCTTAAATTTTCCAAAGACATCATACCCGAATGCCACCGTGGCAACAACTACTTGTATCTTTGAAGAAATCCAGTCGTCCAGTACAGAAGTTCGCAGCGTATTGTTTAAGCCAGCATGATAAGCTAACAAAACAAGCAGAGGGACAAATCCAGAACTGTCATAAAAAAAAAAGAAAAAAAAGAAAAAAAAGGTGACTGTTCTATTACCTGCACTGTTGATGCCATTATCAGATAAGAGGGTAGCCAGGGCATCGCAAGTTGTCCTCTCGAGGCAATAAACAATGGCACAAACATCTCCATAAGATTTCATTGAGCTACATAAATCAGCACATGGATCATCCAAAAGATCTTTATACCGAACTGCACAAATAAAAGAAACAAAACAAGAAAAGGAAAATCAAAAGGTCAGGGCATAAACAACAGCAGCAACAGCCCTTATTTTTGGGTTCCATGATTATGTTCTCAGACATCAAAAGTTCCTGAGTTAATGAACTTTCCAAAACCCAATGAATGAGGCCAAGGGTACGAGAAGTCTTAGGTACAAGGGAGGACTACCAGGAAGGGGAAAAAACAAATAGCAGGTGTAAATATTGAACACGGGCTTAAGCTTGAAATTAAGCTAGTGAAAGCTACCTTCATAATAGATGTTATGGCGATTGAAAGATGACTTTAACACCAAGGGGTTCCGCAAACAAAGAGACTCTATCACATCCTTCTGAACTCTGCAATACAAATTACAAAAGATATTTTTGTTACATGCAGTATGCTGTAATTCTGAAAAGATGGAAGCAACCAAAAATAGGAAATTAAACAATACATAAGAAAAAGGACGGGCAGAATGCTATCTTGAGTCATAACTCTAAGAACTTCAAAGTTCTTAGAGGTGATGCACTGCAATTCAACGAGCAAAATATAACCTGATGCACTCACATAAGCGATGCTAACAATGTGCCGAGAGAGTTGAATAACATTGGCGTAGACCCATCAACCAAAACAATATTCCTAATTGACACGACAGAGTTCGAGCTGCATATAAATTGGTCAGGCTGAATTCAATATGGCGCACCAAAGTTACACCCTGCCGCAGCGATTTTAGGTTAGCTTTACAAGCATGAATTCAGTGAGTGTAGCATAGTTCACTGATAGTGCCAAATATTATTCAGGTAAGCATTACATGACTATTATTTATACTCCATGTAGATCAGAGAATCTTGAACCTCAGAGTTGTAAAGTTGAGCTTGGATCTACCATTGCCTAATAGATTCTGTTCAATCCATCCAACGACATGACAACCACCAAGCCAAACAGGGCTGTTGCCCATGCTCCCTCCAATGATGGTCACAATATGCATTTAACGAGGGGATAGCAAACTTACTTAGGCACAGCAGTCGCTGTCAAAGCCAAAATGGGAATATCCGGGAAGCGGTTTCTCAAAGAAGAAAGCTTGCGGTAGCTAGTCCTGTATTAAACATTAGAAAAATAATTACCAGCCTAACATTATTCTATAGGGAATGCAGCCAAGTAGGCTGAAGCCCCATTCACAAATCTGCTTTATATCAATTGTTTTTAAATTTAAAATTTTGAATTTTCAAAAATTTGACAGGTATTTTTGAAACTTGTGAGGGGCTGCAGCCTGCTTGGCTGCAGTTGATGCAACAAACCAAAGTCATTTATTCATAATCAATGTGAGCATATTGGCTGGAACCTCAAGAATCAATGCAACAAACCTGAAGTCATGTCCCCATGTTGAAATGCAATGAGCCTGGAGTTCAAATAAGTAAAGAAGCAGGGAAAAAGGAATCAGTCAGTGATGTCAACTGTCAACCCACAGAAGGAACAGAAAACAGAGCTTGTCCACCAAAAAAATAACTTGCCATTCATGTTTCCATAAAAAAGAAATGTCAAACCTCGTCTATTGCAATCAGATGTAGCAATCCTCTACCGTGAAGTTTAGTCAATTTCAAGCCGAACCCTTGTGTTGCAATTAACTCCGGAGTTACATACAGTAGCTTCAGTGATGGTCTTCCAGATTCAAAGTCCTCGTAAATCTAGATGGATAGAAAAGACACAACTAAAAGGTGAGACCAAGTCCATGAAAGATCCCAAGACATGCAGTAGCCTCTTCTGGTTCGCATCTGAATAGCAGAATCTTGTACCTTTCATCCACATTCCACAAACATAACACTAATTTCTTTACTCAGTCGGACTGCTTAGATAGCAGAACAATGAGGTCCATTCCATCGCCAATGCAAATGGGTGCCAACTCACCTTATTTTTCGTTTGAGATGTCTGAGTTGAGGAAAGAAATTCAGCGGCTATACCCCTCTCCTTTAACGCCGTTACTTGATTTTCCTGCATTAAAAAATGTAGAATTTTTTGAAATTAAGAACTCAAAAACAACTGAATACTAAAGATGGAAGCTGCAAATAGAAAACATGAAACCTACCATCAACGCTGAAAGACAAATCGAAAGCCAGTTGACGATCAACATCAATTCCTAAGCTTTCAAAAACCAATCATAAACCTTGTATACATTCAACTAATAGCATATCTCATACATCCACAATATAGAAAAATGGCATTCACCTATCAAGGGGCACACGACAAGCACAATCCCTTTCTTCACCAAGGCCGGAATCTGGTAACACATCGACTTCCCTCCTCCGGTGGGCATTAGGCAAAAACAATCCCTTCCTGCAATCATAAACCAAACCCAATCCTAACCTCATTTCTCTAACCAATCCCAAAACAACCAACAAAAACACACATTATATAACCTGATAGAACAGCTTCGATGGCATCCAGCTGCTTGCCGCGGAACTCGGAGTACCCGAAATGCCATCTCAATATCTTCACCAAATCCTCCTTTCCGTACACTTTCTTCTCCGATTTGGAAACGTTTTGCAACGGCAATGCCGATTTCTTCATCGTGTACTCACACTTGAATCGAAGAGGAAAAGAAAACGAATCAGTGAAAGCAATGGAAACCACATCGACAAATGCAAAGATCCAAATTAGGGTTTCAGAACCTGAAGAGTCGCCGGAGAGCGCCGCGGTGTGATCGGCGACGGTGGCGCTCGAGGGTTTCGGAGCTTTGTTGACCAGGGAGGGGTATAAGAGGAATTTCACACGGATCTGGATTAGTTGCAGTGTAATTAGAGAAGTTGGTGGAAGGGTACTTCCCGAATATAAAATGATTCAGGAGTTATAAATGGCCTCTGTCGGCTATGGTGGCGAATTAGTGTTTCTGCGAACATCGTCGATTTCGGTTGCAATCTGCGGCGCAAGTGATCGAGGAATTCGATCGAGAGCTGAGAAGAGATGAATTGGAAGATGGGGCACTCGAATGTGTGGAACTCGCATCCGAAGAATTACGGTCCTGGATCTCGCACTTGGTGAGCAGAATTTCTTTCGTCTCGATAGGATTCTTGTTTTCGTTGTCGAATTCGAGTATGATGTGGTGTCACGACGCGATCACTAGGGTTTTGCCCTTGGTATAGATCGGTTCGGTTATCCTGTGAAGAATTTGATATTGTTGTGAGTTCGGAACGTGCTGATGCCGTTGTTTACCTCGAATACGATGACCTGAACATCGCAATCCTACCATATAATCCAGAGACACGAGGGAATAAGAGAGTATAAACTCCGATAGCTTAAACCACTAGACGAGGTTGTGATACAGTTTTGTCAACATGCTGGTGGTTGAGAGATTGCAATGTTATGCGGTTCAGGGCAATGCTATAAAAGACGTTAGGCGCCACGAGGGGCTCTACCCAGGAACTGGCCTAAAATAGAACGTGTAATATTAGAGACATGTTTTCAAATTATATTATCATTCATGTCAAACAGGAAAAAAAAAAAAAAAAAAAAAAAAAAAAAAAAAAAAAGATCATAGGACATGCTATACTCAAAACTCATGATAAAGGAATACAAAGCTAACTTAAAAGCAAATACTCCACAATTGACGATATGAGTTTGATGCTGGAGTTCATTCAACATAATGTCCCAAATTGTTCCCAAAATCATGATCATACATGACAATAATCAACCAACAAAATAAACATCAAAGTCTGTCTAAATTACGAACTAGGTAATCCTCATCAACCATCATCTTGTAAATCCAAATTATCAACCCCATTGTCGTTGTCTTCAAAAGATCCCAAGTCTACATCTATTTCATCCTCATCAATTTCATCGTCGGAGTTCACGATCTTATCCGCATCATCCATTCTAGTCTCTCAAGCTCTCGAATCATCACCCACCACTCGAGAGCTCCTTCGAGGTTCTAAAAGCTCATTCGAATCAGAAAGCTAACTCAACCAATTTCCATGGAAGGCTTGGTAGCGTTTCATACACCTTTTCTTTCTTTGGAGATCTATTTAGGTTTTTTTATGTGGGGCTATTTTGGATTCTATCTTAATGAGTTGGAGTTTTTTTTTTTTTTTTTTAATCATGTTATCAAAAATTTAAACTTATAATTAAACAGCCCATTAGGCGGTTTAGATGGGCAAACAGACGCTTAGGCGGTCCAGGTAGCGTCTCTGCCTAGGCGGCCTCCTAGGCCATTTTTTACAACATTGGGTTCCTCAGTATCTTCCTATGTAGCTCTCAGTGCTCGCTAATTACCTGTATGTCATGATCTTATAGCAAGCAGCATGCTCATCAGCTGATGGCCAGCAACTTCTAGAATCATCCAAAACAGCTTTAGATAAAGGAAAACTTGATGATGCAGTTAATTATGGAACCAAGGTATCTGCTATTCAAGATATGATGACTTTGTAAATGAAGGCTGATTCTAAATGTTGCTTTATCTATGGCTGCGCTGCAGGCTCTTGCAAAGTTGATAGCAGTTTGCGGTCCTTATCATCGTATGACAGCAGGAGCTTATAGCCTCCTTGCTGTAGTGTTGTATCACACTGGAGACTTCAATCAGGTCGGTGTCAGTATTTGCCGATGGTTTCTGTCATTTTCTGTGCCCTCTTGTATCAGATTGTTGAATTATTGAACTGTTGGACTACTTTTTTATGACCCAATAATCAATTTCCTAAGTATTGAAGTCGTCCACATTACTGTTGGCACTGGCTTCATAGTTCTCATCTTCGCATTAGGCATTAAGGCCTTCTGAATCTTTGATGTGGATCCAGGCGACAATTTATCAGCAGAAGGCCCTTGACATCAATGAGAGGGAGCTTGGACTTGAT